>JAZHPH010000467.1:2834-62580 GCA_037356405.1 Nasonia oneida | reverse complement strand
AAACATATAATATTCAATAATGTAGCAGCAAAACTTTATTTCCACGACCTTAATCATTATTGCTAAAATATCGTAGCGTGTACACGATCTTGGTATACTAAACTAACCAATTCATCTTATTTTGGAAATTTTCATTATTTTTGCAGATTTGCAGATAATACTCGATGATAGAGCGGCCAGACCTTATTTTCACGACCTTAATCATCATTGAAACTAACATAATAAACTACTTTTCATAATTTAAGTTAATACAAGACAATATTCAATAATGTAGCTAAAAAAACCTTTTTTCCACGGCTTCAATCGATATTGGTAGAACATCCTTGCCGGGACATTATCCCAGTATTCGAAACAAACGTAAATATCTACTTTTGATAATATTTTGAATTTTTCCTAAAATTTCTAATCCTCTTTTCTCTTTGTTACAACTTTTAGCCAATAACCATAGAGGTCGTGAAAGTTAGGTCATCTTACATGTTTTTTCGTAAATGCAAAAAACTTGCTATACTTTTGTAATATGGGAAGGTAGGCCTCTTTAATGATTACCTTTAAAGGTTTGATGATGGTTAATTTATTTTGTGGTCGAATCTAGAAGTTGTTTCTATAGTTTTGTCAATCAAATATTCGATTTTAGTCGACGATTAATTGTCTAATCCTATCCTTTACGATACCTAACGATTATTCATAGAGGTCGTGAAAGTTAGGTCGTCTTCCGTGTTCTGCAAACGCGAAAAAGTCGCTATACTTCTGTAATATGACAAGGTTGACCTTATAAATTTTCATAATTATTTGATTATGTCAATCTTGTGTACCACGATCACGTAAAAGCAACGATATTCTAGCAATAATGATTGTGGTCGTAGAAATAAGGCTTTGCTTCTACATCATTGAATATTATCTTTAATTTAGATTGAAATATCAAAAATAGTTTGTTATGTTAGTTTCATGTAAGAACATCACATACACGCAACGATATTCTAGCAGTAATGATTTAGGTCGTGAAAGTAAGGTTTTGCTGCTACATCATTGAATATTATCTTAAAATCTTAAAATTAAATTGAATTTTCAAAATTCTTTGATCATATTATTCTTGTATGCCACGATCATATATCACCACGCAACGATATTCTCGCAATAACAATTCAGGTCGTGGAAATAAGGTCTGGTAGATCTATCATCGAGTATTATCTCCAAATTAAATATCATTTCCAAAAGAAGTTGTATTTGTTAGTTTCGTATACCAGGATCGTTTTATGCTACACTATTTTAGCAATATTGATTAAGGTCGTGGAAATAAGGTTTTGCTGCTACATCATTGAATATTATCTTTAAATTAAGTTGAATTATCAAAAGTAGTATATTATGTTAGTTTTATATAAGAGGATCACATACATGCAACGATATTCTAGCAATAAACTGACAGGAGATTGACTCGTGTGTCTAGCCGAAATCCATGTACTGCGCACCGTTATGCACATTCTAGAACCCGAGGCGTACTACACTTTTATACTCGGCAGGGAGACCAGCAAAGACGGCGATCAGTACTTTTCCTCATGATATATACTAAACTATGGACCAACTGGCCGAAGAATTGAACAAAGTACGAGATTTTCGCGAGCATCAAATACTTGCACCGACTGAATTTCAGAAAGGCTACTACACCTTAAGACGTACTTGTATATGTAAAGATCCTTATTATACAAGTTTTAATGAAAAAATTCGACGCATATTTGGATTCGAAGATGCCGTGCACAGACAAACGGATACTTTTGTAACATTGAATTTGGGTGTAAGCAATAACGTGGGTAGCATTTCGCCGAAGCTCTAACGGAAACGCTAAACTGCATTGTTTACGCAGAGTTTTACAACGTGCTTGAATTTGGGTGTAAGCAATAACGTGGGTAGCAGACCTGCCTCTTTGGCACGCGCTGTGCCCGATCAGCTTTCGGCACGTACATGATTTAACAGTTTGCATCGATCCATTACATTCCACTGCTGCAGCACTCTTTCCAAAATATCGTAATCGAAATAAGAGATCAGCACGGTAAAAAAAATACCATTCGAGTACGGGACACTGACGGTTACTCTTCACTTTAAGCCTAATCTGTAGGCATAAAAATGAGTCTTTATATTGATTACTACAACGACCAAGTCGCTGGCGGCGCCGGTGTAAAATCTGTACACACCGGAGCGACTTACCAACGAGGTTCGGGTATTGGAAGCTTTCTGGGCTCGATTTTTGGTCGAATAGCACCTTATTTTGCGTGCGGTGCCAAAGCGGTCGGCAAAGAAACTGTTCGCGCGGGTCTGAATGTAATCGACGACGTCGCCAATAACGGTGCCAATTTCAAAGAAGCCCTCAACGGTCGGCTGAAAGAGTCAGGTAAAAATTTGAAAAGAAAAGCAGAAAACAAGCTTGATCAAATGATGATGAGCGGCAACGGATATATAGGTCCTGTTGCCAAGTGCAAACGGCAGTCGAAGAAGAGTCGTGCACTGGTACGCAACGTGCGTCGCAAGGCAAAATCAAAAAAGCGAGTAAGCAAAAAACCAAGCAAGAAAGTAGAGCGCAAAAAGAAGGGAAAGAGGCGGATCAGAAGTGTGACAGATATTTTCGGTCCTAAAAATTAATATCTACACGCGTGCAGCGTCGAAGGAACGAAGAGCGAGCTAGATCTCTTTACTCTTCCTCTCACTTAAACGTCCATCGAAAGTAGCGCTTATCTCTACTACAAACCCATTTCATTGCTCAGCGACGATGGTGACTCACCCTTGGAATTTTTAATTCCAAGTTCAACCGATCACTACATCGATATCGCGCACACCATATTGCACCTGACCGTTCAAATACTACTAGTGATACACCCAGCGAAAATCTCAAAGTTGGCCCTGTGAATAACTTTATACACTCAATGTTTGATCAGATTGACATATTTTTCAATCAAAAGTTAGTTTCACTGCCAAACAATGCGTATCAGTATAGAGCCTACATAGAAACGCTGCTAAATTATGCGGCACCTGCTATGCGCTCTCACCTGACGTCTGCTTTGTGGAGCATCGATACCGCCGATGCCATGGATGCCGCGCCAAATTTAGATCGTAAGGCTGATGGTGCGAATCAAGGTCTCATAAACAGACTGTTCTCTACAGCTGGTGGCAAGGCCGTCGACATGATCAGACTTTTGCATTGTGGCGTTTTTAATCATCCTAAATTCCTGATCAACGATGTAGACGTAGGAGTAAGAGTGGTCCGTAGCAAAGGCGCCTTTTGTCTCATGGACTGGTCCGACAACGGAAAATTTTCGGTGCACATCAAGGAAACTACACTGATCGTGCGTCGAGCCAAGATAAGCCCGGGTATTTTACTAGCACACGCGAACGCTATCGCTAATACAACAGCCAAGTACCTCTTAACAAGGGCCGAGGTTAAGTCGTTTACGCTGCACAGCGGTATACTCGACGACACCCTGGACAACGTTATACTCGGACAGCTACCTAAAAGGATCATCCTGGGCTTTGTTAAAAATAAAGCCTTCAACGGTAATAGAAAGCTCAACCCTTTCAATTTTCAAAACTTTAACATAAACTTTATTTCGTTTTACGTGGACGACGTTCAAGTCCCCAGCAGGCCGTTGTAGCCACGTTTTATCGGTGACCATAAGCTATACGTAGACGCTTATCATACGCTTTTTTCTGGCACAGGTATACATTACCTAAACGAGGGTCTCGATATCGACCATTATGGTTATCCTAACGAATTTTGCCTGTTTGCTTTTGATCTGACACCGGATTTGTCAGCGCATTTTACCAGCCATTGGAATCTCGTTCGTTCGAAGTCTCTACGTGTTGAGGTGCGTTTCGCCGAAGCTCTAACGGAAACGCTAAACTGCATTGTTTACGCAGAGTTTTACAACGTGCTTGAAATCGACTCGAATAGACAAATTATAACGGACTTCAATTCCTAAAGTGGCTGGGGGGAGAGAGAAAAAAAAGGTATAAGTGTCCTGACGCTGTATATCGTCGACTCAGTTGATCAGCGCCAGCAGCAGCACCACCACCCGATACATTCGCCATGGATTACGATTACGTGATAGAACTTCAGGGCTTCAGGGACAAAGAAGACAAGTTTTTGCCCAAAGAAGTGGCTGTAGTTTCTCTGCAAGGACACGTCATTTCTCATTGGGTGATTTTGCCACCGCACGAGTTTACCGAGTTACCCTGCTCCTTGAGGATCGCCAACGGCTATACAGCGGCGCGACATTTTGGCATACATTGCTTCGAGGGCAATATAAGACTACTGATGGGGTTGGGTTCTTTTCAGAGCAATGAACTGTGGTTGCCTCCAAGCACCCGGGAAGACACCACTAGCAAAAGACGAGTTAAAGATTACTAAAATCTCTCCAATAACCGGAAGCGCTTTGGTGATCACCTGACGTGGAACAATCCTCCCATCTTGCTTGCTTGGAGAAGTGTGAAACAGCAATGACCTGCGACGTGGTAAACGTCGGCTACAATAAATCTCTCTTGCACTCGTCTACAAGTGCGCAGGATTATAATAATAGTAAGTTGTTAAGATAAATCATAAGTACTTTAAAAATAAATATGATTAAACTTACTAAATACTACTGTAAAACGACAACATCCTAAGCTAAATAAAACTAAACTCCGTCAACTCTGTAAACTGAACGTCTGTGAAGTGCTCTGAGCCAATAAAAATATATCAATCAATATAAATAAAATCCTTCTGTACTAAATTGATAATAATAACTAAACCCCAGTCTAAACAAATAAATTCGAATCAGCTTCGCAGCCACGACGTGCAGGTATGAGTACTTTACTTGTGGACTAACCATCAGCATCCATACACAAGAGGAGTTAAACGGACATAACGCGGAGTCCGCAGGACACTGAAGTGTCAGAAGCGACTTGTCTGCAACGGCCGTAAATACAGCGGACACTCACACGTCCGCCAAACGCAGTCGAGGACAGAATACCGTCCGCACGCAAAATACGCGTCCGCGCAGACTAGCAGCGTGGGACATCCTTAATTCCACAGTCCGCGTGTAACTTTAGCAACAGAACAGGCTCTTGAGCCGAAGGCTAGTTCTCGCGAATAAATAATTATTTGTAAAACTCGCGCAGCCTGTCCTACTATCTAGTATGGTCTTTACAAAGCCATTCGTTGTCTAGCCCCGCACCGGGATGGTAGTTAGTATTAGTTGTAGAGCAGAGAGAGAGAGAGAGAGAGAGAGAGAGAGAGAGAGAGAGAGAGAGAGAGAGAGAGAGAGAGAGAGAGATATTAGTGGATGGTTTTGAAAACCTGTATGAGTATATGAAGGCTTCGAGACGAGTTCCATTGGGGCATCGGCATTTGTACGCAATTCGACCGTTGAGCAGCAGATAACAGCGAGCACGGTGAGTAGCCCAGCTTTGTACTACTATTCTTTCCGCATTAAGGCTGTTACAGTGACGTATTCGACGAGTGAAACAGTGTGCTTCGTGAATGCATTAGTGAGTATGTTCGCGATTTGGTGCGTAATAATAATCCGGGGTAGACGCGTATCAAGCAGTTCATAATATAAATTGTGTGAGAAATGCGCGGTGACACGGGTTCGTCTTGAGAATTCCGCTACTTGGCAGCGGGAGGCGGAAGCCATTTTCTACTTCGTATTTCAGGTATTGCAACGTGACTCGGATAACACATAATTGGAGTGCTACTGCAATCGAGAGAAAAATCTAGAATTACGGCGAATAAAGCTTTAGGTATGAATTAGTGCGAGAGATCGGCTCGTCGACACGACCGCAATTTTGTTCGTCGCCGCCACGTGGAAATGGAGAGCGACGGCTATATTGGTATCAGTCGTCGTTTGCGCATCGCGTTTTACAAGTACTTTTGTAATAGAAATCGTTTATTGACGTGTTCGTGTAAGTGAGAAACGGAGATAGTTGCGTATAGTTGTACGTAATTAGTCCGTTATTGCGTCATTTTGACCAACTAGCTTAGATAGATTACGCTCAATTCGAGGCAACGCTGATGATTCTCGCGACTTCGCAAAAGATTATCCGTGTTATCGACATTTCTATTTGCAATAGGAAAATGAAATTCAAAATTAGGTTATCATGAATAAACGTTTTTCCGTATCTTTAAAAATATAAATAATCAGTGTGAATTATTTGCATGTTACTCCTAAATCAACATCCTCTCGTCATTATTATTTGCATGTAAATTAAATCATTTTAACAACAATCGAGGAAGTAAATTAATTGAGACCCAGTCGTGACTTTGCACGATTGTATTTAACGGTTCCCCCTTTGGGATATTGGTGCTCGCTCTGAGTATCTGGACAGTCTACCTGGCGCTCATTATAACAATAAGTTTGGTAGACGAACTTGTGCGTGTGTATAGGTGAAATATAGAATTGTTCAACGTGTAAATAAAGAGATTGTCGAGACTGTAGAGAATTCGCATACCAATAAATAAATTCGGGCGCAATCGAGGAGCAAGGATTTGCGTGCTTGGTGCGGGGAGGCACCGCGTTGCAGACTTTCGCAAAGTAAAGCTTACTATTACTAAAGTTATCAAGGTGTTGGTATATACGGCACGCAAAGCGATCAGCCTAACTCCTACTCGGCGCTTTGGTCCAAAATTATGAATTCTCTGGATGCCCTCGAAGTGTCAAGCTACACCCGGTCCACAGTGTTGGCAAATGGACAAAATTAAAAGCGTGGGCCGTATCGCAAGGAATCGTGCTTGGATCAATGGAAAAGTATTCCTTGGCATCCTTAAAACCAGGTTGCACTGCTACATTTTCGAAATTTGTATGTCCATATTTATGCACAAAAATAAAACGGCTAGACCTTTTTACCCTGTTTTTTCAATTTTTATATTTGCAATAAAATATGCAGTAAAAACAAATCAGAAATTCATTAGGTTTAATCATAAGAATCAATACCAAAAAATTCATTGAGATATCTTTTTATAGTGCAATAGTAGCTGCATCTGTCCCAGAATTACAAAAATCTTAGTTCTCTAACGAAACATATAAATATCTGTAGAATCATGCTAAAAATGATTAAAATTCATACTTAACGGCTAGAATAACGAGTACAACTACTCGAATTGTTTTTTAAAAAATCATACAGGTAGTTTACATTATTACAAACCAAACTGAAATATACATAAAATAAATAACTATATCATATAAAGAAAGATATTTTTATTTTATTTTATTTCGAACTTAGGATTTTAGAAACTGGTGCATAAAGGTATAAATGGCCGACCGTTTTTTATAGATGTGGGCATCAAAATATCGAAAATGTAGCAGTGCTACCTGTTTTTAGGAATGCCCAAGAACCCTTTCCAATTTGTCCGAGCGCGATTCCTTACGATACGGCCCTCGCTTTGAATTTTGTCCATTTCCCGACACTGTGCGGCTTAGGGGATTCGCGCTAACCACAGAAAATACTTCTAGCGCTAGTAATTAATTTAGTAACATTATAAGCTGATGCAGAAAAACATAGGACACATAAGAATGAGCGCAACAGCCTCGACTGAAGCGAAGAATCATGGGTGTTGATATTGAGAAAAATCAATAAAGTAGAAAGGGCCATGCCAAACTATGTGTTCCTAAGACCGAAGCTGAGGAACGTAGTTAACTGAATTGAGCTTCAGTAGCACGAAAGCAGACGTCCCCAGCCAAGGAACGTAGGTGATCGGGCGAGTTCAGCGAATGCCTAGAAGACAACGATGCAATGATGCAGTAAGAAGAGAACGAATCTAATCCGTATTCCCTAATTATCTTAGTAGACGGGTGACGTATGAAAAAGTCAAATGTCGAAGTAAAAGTAACACAGGCTGGTTGCTGTCTCTCTTTAAGTATTATCTAGCGAAGGTACTGGTGGGATGCTGGTTTCGTGAGGTCACTTATGTAGAGCTTTATTTGAATACGTCTACTTAAAAAGGAAAAAATTCACTAACACAAGGATACCGTAGCGGATGATGTCTCGCACAAATTCGCCCTTGGGTATGGGAATCGGGAGCGGCTTTGAGTAAGTGGCGCTTGATAGCGTCTGTCTTGTAGGAGAGAAATCAAGTTAACGCATATAAGTGCAGAGCCGTAAAACTAGCGTGAATTGACGCGCGCAGCAGTTAAAGTCCCGGTGTCTATTTCTACCCGTACACACTGCCGTATTAATGACGATATTGATTAAACGAAAACCGAATTTTTAATTCAAAACATTTGTAAATTGAGAAGTTTTTAGATTATGTTTGCGTATTTGCAATATTTTATCTACCGCGAGATACCACCATATGATAGTATCGTTGTGTATCCATGCCACAAAATTGGGTGCATTAATGAATAGCTAATCAGAAGGCCAGAATAGGTACGTTAAAATTTTTGTATACTTACAAGAAAAATGAACGGCTTCTGGTTCGTCACAATTGTTTGTATTAGATGGGATTATCTACTCATGATCATTTTCAAAAATCATTCGTTCAAAGTCTACTTCTCCCACTGCTACGTTTTGTGGTGCGGTATCAGTTTCATCGTCATTCTCTCCTTCCCCTTTGCTTTTTCTATCCACTGCGAAACTTCAACAATATGTTTTATAGCTATATATCGTGCTAAATTTATTTGCATATTAGATTCGCTAATAGTTTTCGAAATCATAACATCAAATTTCCTATTAAATAATTCTAAAAAATTTTCAGCAAACTTTTGTCCATCAGAATCATGGCATTCTATACACCTGCTAGTCCAAACATTCACAATTTGTCTATTTAATCTACCAACGTCTCGCGCGGTTGCGGGAACTAAAAAGCGTTGCTGTACATAATTCCCAAGCATATTAGCGACATCTATGTATACTTGAGCATACTGAGAGTTAAGACTGCTAGATGCAAATTTTATTTCAGGCTTTACTTTCTTCAGCATAATAAGCATATCGCCCGAAAGTCTCAATTCAGCTCTTATTTGTTTGCCATGTTGAGGAATATGACGATATTTATATGCTTCGCCATTACCATATAAAACGATCAATTCATCGTGCATTGCATTTAAACCCGTCTCATCAAGTGTAAGTTTTGTCAGCACGGGTCTTAGCCACTCATTTGCGATAGGCAAAACATTACTTATCATTATCTTACTGATAGCTGCAGTAGGTTTACTTTTTTGTAAGCTAGCTTTGATACCGGTGCATAGTTTCAGGTGTTTAGCAGAACTCATGACTAATATATGTGTTTGGCACTTTCCATAAATTCGATATTGCGATAATTTTTTAAGGATCTGATGTAGCTCGACGTCTTCTTGCTAACTGCAAATCTTCCTTCTTATTAATATTACAGTTAATTTTGAAGGTTCCGAAATTTCGTAAATTAGCTGTTAGTTTCTGCCTATGAAGCTGTGATTCAGTTAATTTTTTTATCACGGCGATGCTTTTCTGCAGGTATTCGAAGTATTTCTTTAACTTCAGGTTCATTCGGATGCATTCGTGAAAAATGATCCATAATTTTATGGTTTATTTTATTTTTACAGAATTTGCATGTGTATTCTTTTACTTTATCATCTTTCGTAACATCAACGGTTACAGCTTCCGGATTTGACATTATTTCTCCAAGTGGACTTGTGTTTATCTTAGACACATCAATAAATTCCGAAAGCCCTGCAAAGTTTGGCGTATTAAGTATAGAAGCTTCCGCGTTCTCCTTATCAACTGATTGATTTTCTATAAGACGTTGTCGCACTACTGATCTGCGAGATCTTATATTTGAAGTAGGAATAGCCTTTGATTCTGTAGTCTTTTTAGATTGATAGGAAGTTTCTTTTCCTAGTAGAGAGTTATTTTTCACAGTATTGAAATTAGAGTTAGGCTTTTCAATATTGAAATAGTTATCAGGAAATGTACCATTATCTAAGCCTTCGTTTTCGAAGTCGTCATCAAAATCGGTTTCTGGGTCATAATCAGGGTCGTTTTTATCATCATAATTAGTATCATCTTTATCCTCTAAATTTTGTTGACAATTATTGTCATTATCTCCAATATCGTTTTTTGGATTACAATTGATGTCATTGTTATTGTAAGAATCTTGTTGACAAAAGTCTGAAATATTATCTAGGTCGCGCTCCAAATTTTCCTCACCTACAATAAAAACAGAATTTTTTGAATATTTGAAAACAATATTTAAATATTGGGTTAATATGATGCAGTTAAAAATAGAACGATTCGCTTGCTTAAGAAGAGGGCAAAATACCTCATTAATTAAATGATAAATAAATATTTTCACTAGTCAGACTATTTTAAAGAAATAATGCTAAATTTTTTATTTATTTATTATTATTATTTTTGTTCTAAAGCTTGGATTAACGATTACCAAAATGATAACGCGAACTTTCCATAAAAAATTAGATTGTTAAGTATTTGGAACAAATAAAAATCCCAATTAGAGAAAACCTATTAACTTAACGTCCCTGGTAGAAATGAAATTAAGAACTGACCAGTTACTAGCCATTTCTTAGGTTTATTCTACCAGGGGTTGCAAGAACTTAATTTATATTAGATAATTATAATCAAGTGCGTATATCGAATATTTTATTCTGACGATAATATCTGTGGCTTCCTGACAAACACGCCTTTTCGTGTTTTTTAGAAATTGAGGTTTTAATATCTAAACTAATACGTAAGATCGTAACATTCGAATTCCGGCGCTATACTGCGCTTACTTAATGTATTATGAACTATCTTTCAAACCATTACACAATGTACAACAAATGGATGGTTGTCTACATAAACACTAACAGGTTACGGGTCCAGGACTGAACGCGAAGTGAGAAGTGAGGTGATCTTTTTGTGAAAACGAATACAGTGCTCGAACTCTTTCTTCGGTGTTGAACAAGGAGAATTATGACACATGGAAGATCCAAATGCGCGCAGATCTTATGAAAAACCATGCATGGTATTACGTCAGCGGGACAACGGCTAAACCGACGCTTGCAACGGAGGCATCTAAGGTAGACGCATCTCAGAAGAGATACAGGCATGGACAGAAGCGGATCTAAAAGCTCAATCCTACATAATACTCGCCATCAACCCATCAGAAATTAAACAGGTTAAAGCGTGTAAAACCTCGAAAGAAATCTGGGAAAAACTCGGGAAAATATACCAGTCGAAAGGACCGATGCGAAAAGCCGCGCAACAAGTGAGCAAGTTAATTTCTTCGAAAATGCAAGATGGCGACGACGCTCGCGAGTTTTGACGTGAATTTTTCGACACCGTCGACAAACTATCAGAGATGGAAATCGATATAAATCAAGATCTGCTAAGTGTCATCATGCTCCGTACCTTGCCAAAAGCCTTCGAAAATTTTCGATGCGATATTTCCTCACACGATGAGCTTCCCAGTCCCGAAACGCTGCACATAAATATCGCGGAAGAATTCGACGCCCGCAAGATGAACGATAAGAGCGTCGTCGAAAATACGATGATTTCCGGAAAAGCCGAAAACAGATATCGTTCCAAGAAACAAAACCCAAACGAGAAAGGCCAGAAGAACGATACCGAGAAAAAGGACGCTAGGATGAAATGCTTTAACTGTGGCATCATTGGCCATCGTTCCAAGAATTGTCCGAAGCCAAGAAAATCATCTGAAAAGCCCGAAGACAAGCACGTGTGTCTCTATGCGGCGGGAGCCCTGTCGGTAAGTCGAGATCGGACGACGGCAAATAGATGGCGCGCCGCTCCGCAACCTCAGCGAGCAGTCGACGCATACCAGGCTGACGACACAACGCATCACGCGAGATGGTGTCTAGATAGCGTCTGTACGTCGCACATGTGCAATGAAAGGGATGCCTTCGCTAAAATTGATACGACCAACTACGGTAACGTGAACCTCGCGAACGATGCCAGCACGGATATAAGAGGAACGTGAAGCGTTACCTCCATTGTAAGCGCGGGAGACAAATCCAAAACTGTCAAGCTACAAAGCGCGCTGTATGTGCCTTCTCTACGTACCAACCTTATCTCTGTGAGCAAAATCACGAAAAACGTCCACTGAGTGATTTTTAATTACGACACGCAGAAATCGTGAAAAAGAAGGAAAAGTACTCCTCACCGCAAAAGAATCAGGTGGACTATATCGGATTGAGAGCCACTACGGAGCGCAGTGCAACAAGGACACCGAGTCAGACTCTAAGAGCAACATGGCCCATGAACGCTCGCCCCAGGACTGGCATACATGTTTAGATCATTTCAACGTCCTATATCTACGAAGTGCTGCAAAAAGCGGATACATGCGGGGAATTTTCGTCAAGGATAGTCAAGAAAATTTCGAATGCACGGTCTGCCTGCAGGGAAAGATGTGCCGGCGACCATTCCCCAAGGTTTCAACGAGAGAGAGAAATGGAGAGAGGAGACCTAATACACTCTGACGTATGCGGCCCGATACGCGAACCATCTCTCGACCCATCGTGGTTCTTTTGTACTTTTATAGATGATTATACCGGCTGGTGTGAAGTAAGCCTTCTAAAGCACAAAAACGAAGTTTAAGAACATTTTGAAAATTTTAGCGCCATGTTCACGACTCAACATGGAAAGAAAATTAAGTATCTGCAGACCGACAATGGGTTGGAATATGTCAACCGCAGTTTCGACGAATTGCTTCATAAACACAAGATCTTGCGACGTCTAACGGCCCCATACAATCCGCAACAAAACGGAGTTGCAGAGAGACGCAAAAGGGCCCTAGAAGATATAGCAAAATGCCTCCTATGTTTTGGGCAGAGGCAATCAGTACAGCCAACTTCAAGCATAACAGATGTCCCTCCAGAAAGCTGGGAGGAAAGACTCCATATGAGATGTCTTATGGAGAACCACCTGATGTCTCGGATTTTGAACCTTTCGGATGCAAGGTCTACGTAAAAGACAGATCTCTTAAGTTAAGCAAGATGGAACCACGGTCTTATTCCGGTATCTTTGTCAGCTACGTCCCTGAAACCAAGGGCTATAAGATATGAATTCCAAATAAAAGAAAAATGGAAATATCCAGAGATGTGGTCTTCGTTCGAGAGCCACTAATTCCGTCGAGCAATGACTACATAAGTTGGTTTCTAAGTGAGGTAGATTCTGAGAAAGGACCCCACGTCAAGATCGACATTTGCTAGTCTAATAAAGCAACGCCGAACCAGAAAAGTTCGAAGAAGAATGTCAACGGGACACAGCACTCTTTGCCATGGACATGGAAGCGTGGGCGGACGCAGAAAATTGGTCGGAGGACAATGATTTTCATGGCTTCGGTCCCGAAAGCCAACGAGCCGAGACGTCGCCACCACAGCCGCAGCCTGAGAAACGCAAGAAGAGCACAGCTCGTTACCTACCACCTGCGAGGACCATCATGACACGAAGCAGGACAGCAGCAAACTCGCGCGGCGAATCTGACGAATGCGCTTTCCTGGACGAAATCCCGTTTTCCCAAGCGCTATCCAGCCCAGAGTCAGAAGAATGGGCGGAAGCTATGGCAAACGAGGTCGTATCAATACTGAAGAATGATACATGGGAACTTGTTCCGAGATCGGCAGCACCCGATGTGTTCGGGAGTCGTTTCGTGTTAAGAAACAAATATGGAACGAACGGCGCGTTGGAGAAACGAAAAGGCAGAATCGTCGCCCAAGGGTACGCTCAGCAGTATGGGAAAGATTTCCATGAGACTTGCGCCCCTGTTGCACGTCTGGATTCTGTTAGAACGGCAATAGCGTTCGCCGCATCCAAGTGTATGCACATACGACAGTACGATGTAATCACTGCATACCTGAATGGAATCTTGGAGGAGGAAGTCTTCGTATGGCTATCAAAGGGATTCGAGGCTTCTCTTCAGCATATTCTAGAACACAAGACCCATAATTCTAAAGTTGTCCGAGAAGCGAAGCGGACACTAGCTACTCTAAGAAGTGGAGAGAAGGTATGCCGTATGAAGAAAGCGCTCTATGAACTGAAACAGGCTAGTCGATCATGGCACGAGCGCCTAGATGGAGAAATGCGAGCCCTGGGCTCGAATCCACGTTCTGCGGATTCGTGTATCCATATGAGCAATCAGGGGGGCGACCAGATGATCGCCGTTGTATATGTGGACGACATTCTAATCATGTGTCCCAGTCACGACAAGATAGACACGTTCGCAGACAACTTGAAGAAAGTCTTCGAGTTAAAGGATATATGGAATCCGAAGCGCTTTTTGGGCATGGATTTCAGAAGAGACCACGCCAAAATTGCCATTAGTCAAGAAACCTACATCAACGATATTCTCCACCGCTTCAATATGGCTGATTGTAACCCTATATCAACCCCAATGGATGCAGGTACAAATCTAACTAAGAACGACACCTGGGCCGATACTGACGGTAAGAGACCACTCTACCGTGAACTTGTCGGATGCGTTATATATCTTGCTGTGACAACACGTCCCGACATAGCTCATGCGGCAAGCGTCCTAACTCAGTTTAACAACTCCTTTGGAAAGTCTCATTGGACTGCAGCGAAGAGGGTTCGGCGGTACCTGAAGGGAACGTTTCGTGGATGCTGACTATGGGAAATCGATCGACGATAAGTGCTCCTATACCGACTACGTTTTTCTAATGAGCGGAGGCGCAGTTTCATGGAAATCCAGAAAACAGCGCACCGTAGCTGGTTCAACTACAAAGACCGAGTACATGGTCCTCAGCGACGCTGCTAAGGAAGCACTACATCTCCGACGCTTTCTCCTTGAGCTTGGAGTTCCAGGAGCTCAGAAAATGAAGTTCTGCAACGATAATTTCGGAGCTCAACGACTTGCATCGAATCATCGAATCTGATATTCCATGCTTGACCAAAACATATTGACGTTCGTTACCACTTCGTCAGAGAAATCGTGCAATCCGGCGTCCTAGTATTAGAGCACGTAGCATCGCAAACTATGGTAACCGATAGAGCGACGACTACCTAGAGCATTTTCGCGCTTCACTTGATCGTCGACCGCATGGCGCGCAACACGCATCGGTGTCACGGCACTCATTTTGTACTACTACTATAACTGTTTTTATTTCAATATATTCAGCTAATTGTATCCTGTATTGTATTATTTTCTTTCACCTGACGCCACTGCCTGTTCTGCATAAACACTAACAGAAGTATATTGTGCAACTAGGGGGGGGGGGGGGGGGGGCTATTCCTACAGAGTGCTCAAATCTCACCCGAGCTAGAAATCACCCTTCCCACCTTGTTACACACTGTGTTTTTTTGACGCATGTTCTTATTCATATGCAGTAAATGGTAAGTTGCGAATTTTGAGTCGCGCAACTACTCTCTTTCAAACTTTTTCAATATTTTTCAAAATTTTTTAATATTTTTCTAAATTGTTCAATATTTTTAAAAAAAAATTCAAAATTTGACTAATTTTGAGTAGCGGGAGGGAATGACTATTTCCTCCCGCACGCTCAAAATGAGGAGCTTGCCATTCGCTTTAAATGCATGGAAAGAGGTCTTTTTCATGCACGTGTTAAGAAAAAACCATTGTTCAACCGCATGTACTCAATGTCTCGAAGGTTAAATGGAAAATGAATATCATTACTAGGTAGTACACGCAACAAAGTTTTACTTGGTATAGCGGCCCTTGGTTTTGAGCAGTCACTGTTTCCGACGCTGAGGGACACGAACGTTCTACCGCGCAGATGTCGTTTTTGGGAAATTAAAAACATCAATTATGCACTGCGTTGTTTTAGGAATACCGACTAATTTTAGGGAATTTTCAATATCTTTACGTGAAAGAGGAAGATTCAAATACAGGAAATACGTCCAAAACTAAATTTTGACAAAATGTGACTTAGGCGTGTTTGCCTGGAAACCACAGATATATAGATTTTAAACTAACGCAAATATCTCATTAAAAATGTTATATATTCTTTATTGGAAATAAAAATTGTGCCATATTATGTCATCTTATACTAAATTGCGTCAAATTGTGACAGTCTGTACCACTTGTAGGCTATTTCGGAGCTTGTAAATTTAGTATATTTTACTATATTACAGTTTGTCCCAGTGTTGCTGATTAGATACGATCACTCTTTTTTTAAATAACTTTATGTTTTTATTTCTTTACTCAATTGGCATAACCTTATATGAATAAAAAATAGCAGAATATTGGCAACGTTTAGTATAGTTAAACGCAATCTGGCATAATTAAAAGTACAGCACATACATTATTTCCAATTAGATTTCGTAACGTAATATATATATATATATATATATATATTAGGGTGTATCGAATTTATGTACGTAAATGTGGTAATTTTGAAAAATTCATCATTCTTGGCAACCTTAGACAGAGCGGACGCAATTGACTTTATGAGCCGAAATTTTACGGACGTTCTATTTGATATAAGTACTCAAATTTCCGCACTATTACAAGTCACCAAATTGCGTACAAAAAATTCGATACACCCTTATATATATATAACGTAAAAAATATGATACATACTGTTTCCTTCATCATGAGGATATAATAAATTCTTCATAATGTTCTCGTTAAATCTGGTATCGTATTTGCTATACTTCAATATCTCTATACGATTACCATTTTGATAAAAAATGGGCAAATGATCAATATTAAAATCACCGAAGTTTGCTCCATTTAGGAGAACATTGCTTTTAATTCGTGGTTTGTTACTTCTATTAGGAAGCAATTCTAAAAATAATATAATATGTATTAAAGGTAACATAATCTTATTATAACACCAATATACAGTCATTGTTACACTAGGCACTGTTAATGTTTAGGTCAAAGCTAAATTGAAAATTTAACAGCGTCTCATACCTAGTATATAAGTACGTTAAATTCCTTTTCATAATCTTAGTCAATATAAAAAGAATCGGAACTGCAGCCATCAATGTAAGCAAGACTTATTTTAATTACTTTTTGTTTAGAAAATACAAAAATTTAAACTTTCGCATTTAATTTATTGCATCTTTAATAAGTTATTAAAATTAAAAATAGTGATTTCAAAAATCCACTATCTAAATAAAAAAATTTTAAGCACGACTCTTTACTTTTCAATAATCGCACAGATCAGTCACAAGGTGTAACATTGCAGCACACTTATAAGTATACTGTTTAATTACGTATTCTAAGCGATTATATCAAAGTTTCTTACGAAGACTAGCACAACTCAAAACAAGCGTATTTTAATTTGCCATTTTTAGAACACTAGATCTCGAACTGCGCGCGTTGCGCGCCCTAACCTAGACGTCATTTTAGACGCATGCGCACTACATGAGTCAATCACAGAGCGTCTATCCTGGCTTCACAACATCCGGTCATGACTTTTTTATAAGGGGATTAGAGTAAATAAATTAGAACAGGACCTGATAAAGTTGAGGTATAATCCGTATACTTCAAGTTTATCAGATCCGGGACAAATTTATTTACTCTGATGCTCTAAAAATGGCAAACTAAAATAGGCATTTTGTTATTTGTGCTAGTCTTTGTAGGGACCGGCGATATAATAAAATATTTACCTGACATGGCATTTTCAACATCGAGTGTATCGTCCATTTTAATCCCATGGAATCCTGACAGATTCATATCTTTGGGGGTATTTGAGAGACGAATTTTTTCTGGGGTACTTGACAACAACGCTTCTTGGACCATGACCTCAATAGAATCCGAAATTTTGTTTTCGAAATTATCTACATCTGATGAGCATTCAAAAGGATTAGTTATATGGTCATTTTCAGCAGTATATACAACTTCTTCATTGGCGACAAATGGATATTCAGAATCTCCATTGACCATGATTAATTCTGTAACTGCAGAGCATGTCGCATTATTGAATTGTTGATATGTCGAAGGACGGTTATCAGAACTACTAGTAAAATCTGAAAGAAAGATTTGTAATCCATTTTATACTTGTTCATTTAACGATAAAACAAGTGTGTGTAAATGAGATTTTTTTAATTCAAATTTACGCACCTTCAGAAATTATCCTTTTTGTATCATGACCTTCGAGTTCAGAAATGGAATCGTTGTGGTCTTTGTAGACTTTTAAACCACGAGTCTCAACTTCACACCCAGTAGCAGATTTATTATCTGAAACATCTACAAAAATTATAAATCGTTAATATTCATTAATCAACACTAACTTAAACTCAACATTACAAACATTGTAATGTATTTTTTACTTACATTACAAACTAATTTTACTAATTTTACTTACATTACAAACTAATTGTAATGTATTTTAATTATCTCAACACATTGTAATGAATGTACGCAACATTAGACCCAAGATTTCTCTTTACCTTTTACTTTAAACAGTTAAAAACGTTCATCTACTGGGCAGACATTTAATATTGTCACAAGCCAGTTCAAAAATATCAAAATAACCCTGAACTGACATCTTAGTTCTCTGAACAATCTCTGACTCATTTAATACACGCCAAAACCTAATCTTGATGCCAATGAACATAGAAAATTTAATTGTAAGTATCCCGTTTACAGAATGGCTTGCTCTATTAACTACAGCTTTCAAACCTTAATGTGAATTATTATCCCCATGGTTAAAGTAGTTTTCTTAAGTTCTTCACAATATAAAACTTAGCAAATTAAAAAAAACATTTTATAACTGTTAGTTCGATAAAAACTATATCTTAAAATTAAATAAAATTACCAGACGCAGTTGAATTTGTTAGTTTCGTATACCAGGAACGTGTACACGCAAGGATATTCTAGCAAAAATGTTTAAGGTCGTGGAAATAAGGTTTTGCAGCTACATCATTGAATAATATTTTTAAATTAAATTAAATTATGAAAAGTAGTTTATTATGTTAGTTTCATATAAGAACATCACATACGCGCAACGATATTTTAGCAATATGGTCGTGGAAATATGGTTTTTCCGCATTATCATTGAAAACTATTTTAAAATTGAATTGAATTCACAAAATTATTTGATTATGTTAGTCTTGTATACCACGATCACGTACACGCAAAGATATTCTAGCAATTCGAGGTGTTACGCGAGCCCTATACGCTCCATGTTAAATGATACTTATTTTAGTTCTGATACTGACCACCCCATTTAATTTTACATGTATTTTGTGGCGCCACCCATCGCGTAACACCTCGAATAATGATTAAGATCGTGGAAATAAGGTCTGACCGCACTGTTATCGAATATTATTGCCAAATTATATATAATTTCTAAAAGAATTTGAATTTGTTAGTTTCGTATACCAAGATTGTGTACACGCTACGATATTTTACCAATAACGATTGAGGTCGTGGAAATGAGATTTTTCAGCATTACCCTTGAGATTAATATCACCGTTAATAATAGTGTCGTTTGAATCACGTCCACCCCTTTGTTGCATTGGATTAAATGAAAAGTTTATAAGGTTGGTTTCAAAAATTATAATAATAAAGTTAGTTTTGTTCTATAAATAAGTCAAGTAAAATCCTAATTACACTTGATTCGTTGTCAATCACAATTGGTTTTATACCTAAAATCAGTATTAAATTCAATATATTTTCAACGAATTGTATGCAGTAATTATTGTAAAGGAGTTCAATTATAACTTTGTCAATAAATTTTAATCTATTCCAAAGGCATTAATTATTACAAAAAAGTCAATTGATCTCAATACTTATTTTACTAGTAGCTTTGAATATACTTGAATCAAAAACAAATACTGTTCTTGTAATATTATTTAATTGTTATTTTATCAATACTAGAAACTTTAGACACGCTTCGTGCCTATTTATTTATTTATTTATTTTTTAAAATTATTTTACTTCTTGACATTAATATAAATTCATAGACATACATGTCATATTCATGTCAGAATAAAATATTCTATACTTCAGGAAGATTTCTTTTTGAGGTTAGAAATTTAAACATATGTAGAGAAAAACAAATAACCAATCAGAGATTAAATAGAAATGTTACACAATGGCGCCATGCATTTTTTTAGATAAAAAGATTATTAAGCGCGCATAAACATTCTGTACCAGATATGTTATAGTTGATAATAAAGTATAATGACGAATAATAACGAATAATGACTAATAAAACTACCCGAATCCCAACAGCTAGTATCACTTATTATTTGTCATTATTTGACACTATTTGTCAGAATTTATTAATATTTGTATTATTTTCACTTACGCTGGAGTAGACTGTTCTGTAACTATGCCAAACCGTGTCAAGCTGTCGCCAAATGTTTGAAATGGTATGGATGTAACACAGTGTGACATAGTTTGGCACAGCAAATTAATTCCTTCGCGCGCGATTTGGTTTTATATTTTGAATTGAACAAAAAAAGCATTATTATTATCTTTTAAAATATTTAAGTATATAGATATATAATAATTTATTATATACAGAAGTTAACCACACGATTAAGTTTATATTTTGATCTAATTAAAAGTATAAATCATACAAATAAGCATTACGCTATTTTGAAATGACGACATTTAAAATTTGTTAATGCTTGGATAATTTGTGATATATTAAAGATAATATACAATACATCTTATTATTAAAAAATTTCAAATAACATTAATTCAAATTTTCTAAACGACTATTTATGCACAATCTATTTCACAGTAAAATAAATTATAAATATAATTTTTTATAAAGATAATTTCTTGTATACCTGGTCTTTGATTTTCAAGATATATTCTAAGAAAATCGTAAGATTTAACTGTAAACATGGTTACAAAAACATATAATCCATGATTTAAAACATGCGCATGCTATATGATATTATTAAATGTTTGGCCTTGTGATTTATTAATAATTACTGCAAAAGCAAATTCGACAGGAAATTGTCTGACAGGAAGGGTACTAAGGATACCTTGAGTTGTATAAGTAAAAAATTATATGAAAACCTTGATAAGAATAAACCAATTGCAATAACCTTTTTAGATTTAGCAAAAGCCTACAATACAGTGAATCATAACATTTTACTTAATAAATTGTATAATTATGGCATTAGAGGCAATGCACATAAATTAATAGCATGCTATCTGAGTGATAGAAAACAGCAAGTTAGAATTGATGACAATTGTAAGCGATTTCGAAACATTCAATATAGGAGTTCCCCAAGAGACGATACTAGGCCCACTACTTTTCATAATCTATGTTAATGATTTACTGACTGATATATCTGAAAACGCTATATCATATGCAGATGATACTGTTATTATATCAAGCACTGAAACCTAGGATAAAGTTGACTGTAGCACGAATAAGTACCTGAACGAGGTAGCAATTTGGTTAGCTCTAAATAAACTTTTGTTGAATGTAGATAAAACGGTTTATATAACTTTTGGTAACTACTGTGATAGTGTTTCATGTGATATGAATATTAGAATAAATAATAAAAGCTTAAACAGAGTATAATCTTGTAAATATTTAGGAATAATTTTTGATATTAATTTAAGATGGAATAAGCATATAGAGTATATTTTAAAAAAGACCAAATATATTATAGAAAATGTCTAAATTTATGCAAACAGATACGCTGAGACTGTTATATTATGCGCTATTCCATAGCATTATCTTATCATATCTTATTATATATATATATATATATATATATATATATATATATATATATATATATATATATATATATATATATATATATAGGGCTTTAAGGGAAATTTTATTAAAAAGCTGAACAAATTTTACAAAAAAAAGTAAACATTTAGTGTGTTTTTAGCGAAAAATTCGTTGTTTAAGAGCTACAAATCATTAAAAATAGGCAAAAAATAACTAGTTTTGAACTCTTATAACGCGAAGAGAAATCGAATCAATCTGAAAATTTACAGGTGACATCGTGGCGACCTCTGGAACATATCCCCCAAGTTTGGGCAAGAATTTTTTTTCGCGCACGATTTGTCAGAGAACTACCCATCTATAAATGTCTATAATGGGATGTTTCGACTGCTATTTCCGCAAGGTTTTTAGGTACGACTGCGACACGGAGGTGCCTTATAGTTTTGTTAGGCACGACCGCGACACGGAAGTGCCTTATGGTTTTGTCAGCGAAAAATGTATAAGATGCGATGTCTCGCGCAATCTTCGAATGATCGGGCTGAAAATTTCGAGAGGTCTCTTTTTGCACAAACTAAAAATCTAATTTTTCTTTCTTCCTCTACGTTTTTTTGAAATACGGGCACGATTTGTTTGAGTTTTGCGTGCAATTTTGGATCAAAATTTTGGTGTTATACGATTATCTCTGAGAGATTTCAATCAATCGGGCTAGAAATTTGTGTGCAAACTCCCCTCATAATAGTAAACTGACAGATTCGTTTTGGACTCGATCTGCATGTATACGCATAATGCGGTTACCTCCAAAAATCGCTAAAAGTGGTTTCTTGGCTATAACGCGAATTCTAGGGATTCTACAAAAAAAAGTTGAAAGGAAAAGTTGTAGATCTTTCAAAAATACAATTTTTGTCCACTAACGTCCAATCATGAAAATGCTTATAACTTGAGTCTACAGCCCAAAATCAATTTTTTACAGCTTGAAAACCAATTATTTGCCATAAAACTTTGAGGATTTACGATTGACATAAAAATGTTGAATGTAAAAGTTGTAGACATTTTAAAAATTTTGAAAGCCTTTTGCGTGCCTTGCATTGTGTAGCGATGCAAGGCGGAAAGCCACCGCGGCCGTAATGCTAGTTACCTATTGATCAACTTTTATTATTTTGAAATATTGTAATTTTTTTTAATTTTCGATCACTTGTATTTTGTTCAATTTTTGGCAAAATTGTTATAAATTCAAAATATAAAGTAGTTCATTGATTGCAGTAGTGCTAAACTGCAATTTGCAAATTGCTTGTCAAATAGGACTGAAAAACACAAATTTTTGGATTGGAATTTCCATTGCGTTAATTAAAAGTTAGGCCCAAAATAGCTAAGGATATCCACAATGGGCACATCTCTCTTACTAAAAAGAATTTGTTAAAAACTTCAAATACGTTTTGTGCGTTTCAATCATCGTTTTTAATTTTAAAGAGTCTCTCATACCCTGGGCAAAACCCTATTACATTAGACGACTATTGTGATTTTTTTAAGTTAAAAATTCAAACATTTGTAAAAATTGCACGCAAAAACTAATAGCCAATCAAAGAACCTACAAGTGTTATAACATAACGCAATGCATTTTTTAATCAAGATCACTAATTTAGCGAACTATCTTGAATTCATGAATATATAATATAATGCAATCAATACTGTCATATGCATAACAAAATATGTGTATATATATTGTTTTAGATATTGGAAGGGGATGGAGTTTTACGAGCGAGAAGCAAACAGCATCCGAAATTAAATTACGAGAGCCGGCTTGGGAAACTTTAGTACTTTTTGCCATAAATTTTACTCGTTTAAATGTTCACATGAATATGGGAAACGTAATGGGAAATGTCTCGTGGATGACAAAAGATTTTCGATCTGATGGAAGATTATCAATTGGCAGTACCGGGCATAAAAATTTATACATAGGCATTGGTTTGGGAGGTTCCAGTTTAGATGCCAAAGGTGGCATTGTTGGTGGTATCATAGAACTCAGCAAAATCGACACCTACAGTAAGTCATGTCAACATTGATAGTTTCAGAATATGTTCATCACTTTCAAAAGCAATGTTATTTTTCTAGTTCATATTTGTGAAGAGCCTGGTACAGAGCCGGATCATACCGTTGGATTGAAGTTATTTGCTTTAGAATTACGTTTAGATTACATGGGAACAAGTGTTTTAATGTCTAGAGTTTCATCATTAGATGTCACTTTGAGAGATGAATGGAAAATAAATAGAAATAGCAATGGGGATGCATTTATACCTACTAGAAGGTATATTAAATTCTTACTATTTTTAATAATAAAGTATGTTTTATATTATGTACCAAGGGTATAAAATTAGCTTTTCACCGAGACCAGACCGAGTTTTGTCAAAAAGCCTATTAACTATTGGTCCATGCCGTATTTTTTGTAAACTAATTTATTGATTTTTTCGATTCATGCAATGGTAGAGAAGCGGGCAGAAATAGTAGATTATGTACCAAGGGCGTGAAGTGGGCTTTTTTAGATCGAGTGTGATGTTTGAATTACGAGTCAAGGCGAGTTAGCCCAAGCCGGAGACGACGGCGTTACGAGCCGCAGACGAGTACTGCAACCACACAAGGTCAAAAAACTCACTTAGCCCTTGGCACACACCATATTTTTTTGATAACACAAGTATGGATTTCCATTCTTTTTTTACACATTGAGTGGGACTGATGCAATTTTTTTCAAATGCGACAACAACAGTCTTCATGTGTGAGAGTGTGTGTGTGTGTATATATATACAGGTGGTTGTCTGTCAAATCGAAGATCAAACATTTTTTCTTCTTTAACCCACGGTAAATATGTTCCAGAAACAGATTCCAGTGCACCTGAATTTTTTCACATTTTTAAATTACTTTTTACCATATTGGTAGGGAGCCAAAGATGTCAAATTTGGCAATTTTTGGGTTTTTAGCACAAATTAATTAATTCATAGCTCCTCAGGGAAGCATTTTTCACTATAGACATGAAAATACTTTTTTTTTGTAAAATTGTCTCACCATCTCAATAAAAATACCCTTTAAGTCATATATATATATATATATATATATATATATATATATATATATATATATATATCTTATAAGGCATTTAAGCCTCAATATCGGTGTAAGTAAGAGTTCAATTCGGACTACGACCACCAAAAAATTCATAAACATACCTTTTTATAGTGCAAAAGTTCCTGTATGGGTTCTAGAATGGCAGAGACCCTGTATCTGTAGCTAAAAATAAAGATATCCATAAATTTGTGGTAAAATGATTAAAATTCATATTTAAAGCCTGTGGCAAAGCTTATGAATTGCTTGGAGCATTCCTAAAAAAATCACAGAGATAGCAAACATCAAAATAAAGAAAGTTACCGTAGAAGAAAATTGTTCCTTAATGTCCATCATTGACTAAAAATTCGAAGCTTAGTAATAAATTATTTAAATACATGTTTGCTTATAGAAATAAATTGCGTCACTTGGATCATTGCCAAAAAAATCATAGAACTTGATTTTATTGTTACAAATATTCCTACTGAAGTCGAGGAATCGTAAATATATTATGTCTCTTACAAAAAATTATTACATAAATCATACACTCGATCATAATTTTTCAAAGTCAGTGGATAATTAAGTTAATTTTTGTAAGAAAATTTTACAAAAAATATATCTATGTCTATAGTGAAAAATGCATCCCTGAGGAGCTATGAATTAATCAAAATAAAAAAAATCATTCAAACAGCTACAGTAGATGGTGAGAAATGTTAGAAATGCAAAGATAGGTAACGTGCGCGCCGCGCGCCCCTATTACTATATATACGCCTCTCCGCCGGCGCTGCTCCGCCCCCCACCACTCGACTGCGAGCGCGCGCTCGGCCAATTTTCGCGAACTTTACGACGGTTTTTCGCATGCTACTAAGCACTTGATCGAAAAACTGAAATCTACGTCTCGTAGTGCACGATGTAAACTTTTTGACCTTTTTTTTGAAATTTCAATCGGACTTACGGTACAGCACCCAACTATTGCACATATAAATAACATTATAAATCCTACTTTTTCCCAAAATTATAGCACTCCAGCTCAAAAAATGACGGATCTATGAATTTTCGAAAAAAACGCCTAATTTTCCGGTTTTTCCTTATTATCTCAGGACCTAGTTATCTGATTGAGGCGTTCGACCTCTCATTTTGTAGATATTTATATTCTCTACAAATTATCTTCATAAGGCATTTTAATAACGCCTTCAGCTTTAAAGTTATAAACAAAAAAAGACCAAAATCACGTTCTTTTTTTGCAATCAATTGTTAATAACTAATTATAAGAAACGGAAATGCGAGTAAAAAAATATACCTTTTCATCTGCTTAACATCTTTTACATGATCGCACAATCGGTTTGTTGCAACAAATTATGTCACAATAAGATAGTTTTAAATCCCTACAGCCTGGCCTATTTCTGAAACATATTTACCGTGGGTTGAAAAAGAAAAAAAGAGTGTTTAGCATTTATTTCTCTGTTGGCGTTTTTTACTTTTTTGCCCGCATATGAGAGCAACAAAAAAATAAAAAATGCCCGATGGGCTAAAAAAAGTAACAGCGCCCGCTGTTTCGAGTAGCGGGCGTTTTCCAATTTTTTTTACTTATCGGTCTAAAAGAAGGTACTTTAGTCCCACTTAATAGGCCAAAAAAATGCGAAAATCGTGCTTGGGTTACAAAAATATTTTATTACGTTTCTAGTTAGGAAATAATATGCTGTGTAGTGTTAGACCCCGTGTGGTTGCAGTACTCGTCTGCGACTCGTAAATGCCCTCACCGCCGGCTCGGGTTAACTCATCAAGGTTATCCCTTATTTCCCAAATTGATAAAATTACTCGTGCCGCCCCCCCCCCCCCCCCCAGATAACTTCATTCCCACTTAAAAATGAGGTATCAATTGGTCTAGAGTCAAAAAATGAGTTTTTGATAGTGACTGTAGCAGCAAGCTCTCACCTTTATCGATTATTATGAAACCTATCGATGTAAATAATCCATACATTTCTCCGCTCTGAAAGCGTTTCAAAATCATGTGCGATACATCATTTCTTGTGTAATTTTTCACGCAGAATCCAAATCTGCAACTTATTTTGAATATTATCCAGTTTTTAAGGTCGAAAACCAATCATTATTACGAAAAATGCCGCTTTTTGGACTAATATTTGCAGTTATTTGAATACACAAAGTTGTTGTTACAAATTATTCTACAAATCAGACTTTAGATTCTTTGCGCTTGATTCCACGTGCTTGATTAAATGCTATGAAGTTGTCGTTTAATTACCAAAACCATTGAGTGTTTTGAACGTAGTCAAGGGGTACTACTGTGAAATACTTGAATCCCATTACTGCGTTATGTTAGTCTATATTCATTGGGTTTATAAAATTTATAATCTAAACATTAGTTTTCTTTATTCAATATCGAAGAAACTATTACGTTAATGTTTAATTACTTGATCTGTAGTAAATCGTATTTGATATTTCTGGCACAAGAGAGTGTCATATTGGATTAAATTGTGTTAAGGAGTGTGTAAAGTGGTATGAATTAAGGGAGTGTAGGGAGCGGAATAGAGGGTAAGAAAAGAGGGAGAAGGCGGGAATAGTTAGAGAAAGGGGCTAAAAGGGCAAGAGACAAAAAATACGGGAAAGAAAAAGACAGAGTAACGATATAAAGAGCTGTAGAAGTGAGATACAGGGAGTAGAGGTTAGGAAATAGACAGAGGAGGATAAAGATAGTGGGAAAAAACGATGAACTTTACAAACACGAAGGTGCAAGAGATAATACACGAAAGTCGAAAGAAGAAACAGTGTTCAAAAGGAACGATAAGAGCCCAGAGGACTTTATCGAAAAAAATAAGAAAGAAAGAACAGAGGGTGCAGGGGAAAACGAAGAGGAAAGGGATGCGTTTGCTAGAAAAGGTAACGTAAAAAGGTCACCACATGATAAAGAGAAAATGGGAGAAGATATAGCAGGGACTTTTAAAAATACGATGGACATGATCCTGCAGAAGGTAGAGGAGATATACAAACATACCATAAAATATACCATACAAAAATGGATAAGGAAAAGGAAGAAAGAGAGAAAATAATAGAGAACTGGGAACAAAGGTACATAGGCCTGGAGGAATAAATGAACAGGAAAATAAAGGAAGGGCTGAAAATGATGGAGAGTAAAGTAAAAAAAGAAGGAGAAGAAAGAAAAAGAAACAGAAAAGAATGGAAGGAGACGTGGAAGAGGCAAGAAGAAAACAGGCAAGCAGATAAGAGAGATTGGGATGGAAAGTTAGAGAAGCAAAGAAAAGAGAAAATAGGAAAACCGAGGGATTTTAAAGAAGATAGAAAAAAATGGGATAGAAAGCTAGAAAAAAGGGAAGAGAAATATAAAAGTAGAGAAACACAAGTAGGGGAGACCAAGGAAAACGCAACGGTGGCCGAAACGGGAAAGGGTAGAAAACAGATGGAAGAATTAGAATGGAGAATTGAGGAGGGAGAAAGAGATCGTCGAAAGCATAACATAATGATATCGGGTTGGAAGAAAGAACAATGGGATAAAAAGACGGTGGAAAATTGGATAAAAAGAAAATTAGAGATAGAGATAACTTTAAGGAAGATGTGCATACAGAATGGGAGAATTCGTAGAATAGGAGCAGAATGCGAAAACTGGGAAGAGAAAGGGTCAATTATAAGAGAAAAAGCAAGGCTTCAAGGATCAGACATATTCATAGACCATCACCTAACATGGAAGGAGAGACGAAACAATAAGAAACTAAGAGAATACGCGGCAAGGGAAAGAGGGAAAATAAGTTAACATAGGTTACAACAAATTATGGATTAAAGGGGTAGAATATATATGGAAAGAAAGAGAATAGGAGCTTTTTCAGAGAAAAAAAGGACGAGAGAGGGAGATAAAAGGAGACCAGAAGGGTTTATGGAAAATTAGTTGTAATGTTGCAGGAATAAAGGGAGCAGATGAGAGGACATGGAGTTACTTAAGAGGGATTGATGTAATTTGCTTACAAGAAACGTTGCTAGATGATAAAGAAGGAAAATTCCGGGAAAAGAAATTAGGAGGTTTTATAGTCAGAACATAAAACGCGAAATAGGGGGAGAAAGAGGAAGAGTGAAAGGTGGAAAGGTGATGGCTATTAAATTAGGGGAGAAAACAGAGAGAATAGAGTGGATAGAAGAAAAGACAAATAAATTCATACGAGCCAAGATTATAAGAAAGGGATATATGGTGGATAGGAACGGTATACATGAGAGAGGAAAAACAAGAAAACTTTAAGGAAATAGAAGAGATGGTGGAGAACGCCAGAAGTGAGAAGATGATATGGTGCAGAGACATAAATGCGAGAACGAGATGCGAAGGAGGTGGAATAGACGAAAAAGGAAACAAAAAGACGAGGGAATCAAAAGACGAAAAGAAAAATAGAAAAGGAAAGAATTACTAGAAAAGATAAGAGAGATAGGCCTAAATATAATAAACGGAAATACAGAAGGAGACGAAGCAGGAGAATAGAAGTACATAGGAGGGGCAGGCTGCTTAGTAATAGATTACGCAATAGCCAATGAGGAAGGAAAAAGAGGGGTGGATGAGAAAAATGAATATTATTTACAGGTCAGAATCGGATCGCACTGCAGTGGAGATAGAGACGGGCAAAATGTACTGGGGAAACTACAAAGAGGAGGAAAACATTACAGAAAGGGAAATATGGACAGAAAAGACAATAGAACAATTCCGAGAAGAACTGAAAAGGGGAGAAGAAACAACAGAATGGTCAGAACTGAAAAGAAAATTAGAAAGAAAAAGGCAAATGGCAGGAAAATATAGAAAAACATGTAGTGGGACGCGGAATGCAGAATCAAGAAAGCAGAGGTAAGGAAGCTAGGTAAGGCTATAATGAAAGGAGCAAGAAGGAAAGAATATGTCAAAACGAAAAGAGAATAGGGAGTATTAGTGGAAAAGAAAAAGGAGTCGGAAATGGAAAAAAAGGATAAGAGAAGCGGGAGAAGACAAAACGGGGAGAAAATTCTAGGAAGTGGTCAAATGTAGAAGAAGAAAAAGGAGAACAAGGTGTAGCAGCGCGATAAAAAATGATGAATGGTTAAAACATTTTAAAGAACAACTGGGGTAGGAGGAAGAGAGTAAGGTGGAAATAATCGTACAAGGGGCAGAGGAGGAAGGAGATAAAACGGGAGAAGAAGAACGCATTAACGAAAACGAGATGAGAAAAGAAATTAGAATCATCGCTAAAAGCGAAACTCTTTGCTTTTCGCATAAGGCACTCGCCGATATTTAAAGGTTCGCTGATGAACACACATACATGCACACCCATACACACACACACGAAGTATGCAGATATTCAAATATTGTTGATAAATTCATTAAACTGTAATGGGGTAAGACTAGACGATGAGAGGAAACATCGTCTTTTTTTCCTGTTCTAATTACCGGTTGTGATATCGGATAGTATTTTCAATATACTGACTATGCTTTATAAAATAAATTCGTATTTTTATGAAGCAGATCAATTTTTCAGATTCGTCAATTGCATAATCTAAATAAAACTACTCAGTTTCATTTGAATACTTTTATTGATCTGCTGCAGCAAAAAATAATGATGAATTTTAATCACAATTGATTTGTATATAAAAGATTTTAGGGATTATAATGATAATAACATATAAAATTTATAAGTTAATGATACGATTAGAAAATAATTATCAACGGGACTTTTTTCGCAATAGCATTATTCTAGATGAAAAACAGACTAAACTATTCCTGATAAATGCTGCACTGCCGGATAATACTTATTTAACATGGTGGGTCAGTATTTATTTGTTACTGTTTCTTTTTGCGTGTAACGGGCCTACTCTTCAATCACGATAGTGGCAACACTTCCATCTGTCTAGCAGCCACGGCGATGCCGGAGCCGGAATGGCAGTACGATACTGCAGGAGCCGTACGACAGTCCCGCCATCTACGACATGTCGTATGACACTTATGACGGTTTATCATTTATGTCGCGTTGTTGCGGCCTATAGTTTTGGACTTGTTGAACGACGACAGCGCCACTGTGTGCTCTCTCTTAAGTATATAGATGTGTTCTTATCTAAATAGTTTTTAATTCTGTTATAAGATTTATATTTATGGAGCAAATTATATCATTCTGTGCGTTAAAAGAATAAACTAATGTATTTTAGCAAATTAATAATTTTCAGATTTTCCGTAAAAGCAATGAAGTCATGCTAGCAAATTGTTTAAGAAGTGAAGTTGCCTTTGATTACTACTAGTGTTATTCTATAGTTATAGTTATGTAGTATATGATTCGGATTGTTTATCCAATTTTAATATTGAAGTTTACACTCCATATTTAGTTATAATATTCTAGATTTTAGTTTGTTTTGGATTTTCAATTTTAAATTGTAAATTGTATTGCATGTTTTGTTGGTGCATAATAATATTGTTTAATAGATATTATTTTTCTCTAATTATTAGTGATATATGTGTGAGTATGTATATAATTTGTTAAATTGCACAAGTGTTCCATGTATGCGTATTCTGTCTTCAATAAAGTACGTCAATAGAATTATTAGATAAGTGATTTATTATAAATTAAAAACAAAAATTATTGCTTAAAACTTTTTTTATTAAGCATTTACTTTGTGGAATTTATTTTATTGTTGCAGGTTCTTCAATGTTTATGATGTTTGTAGCAAATGAATTTTTCTATCATCTTCTTGACTAGTAAAGCATATTATTTTTAATTTATTAAAATTATTATTTATCTTGTATATAAATGATTTTGTTGCATTTTATTGCAAAGTATAATGTCATTGATATTTCATTATAGTCAAAAATTGCGTAAAAATTTGTTTACGGTTAAAATTATGATTAAAATATTGTTCTTGTTTTAATTTTTATTATTATTATTAATCTTTCAATGCAATAATGATTGTTATTTATGATTGTTATAATCTGCTATATATAATCTATTTACAATTGAATCAATGTATACAATGCATAAATTATTATTTAGTAAAAGTACCTTGTTCGATATTTGTTTGAGAAGTCGATTCTGTGATGCAATAACCATATATCATTGAGTTAATGATTTACATTTTCATAATTTATATGTATTTTTATAATTATGAGGCATAGTGTTACGTTCAGAGCAAGCAAGATTAAAGATTTATCGTTTTAGATTTTGTGTTTATATGCGGTAGTTGTATATGTATGTTATACATGAGTGTTTAGTGGACGCAAGAGTATAATAAAACAAATTCACCAATTCAAAATTTTAAGTAACATGCAAATATTAAATGTGTATATATATATATATATATATATATATATATATATATATACATGGTGATAAAAGCAATATAAGTGACTTGCTGCTGTCAGTCATAGCAGGGCAGCACAAATTTTGTGTACGACATGCCAAAGTAGTCATTGACAAAGACAAGCATCTATCGTTCACAGGCTTACAGAATACTCAGGCTGTGCAATAATGTATTGTGATGATGCGTGTGCTTTTAAAAAAAGGAGTGGTAAGAAAGTAACAGGATTATAAGATTCACGAAGTCAGAAGAAAGAGAAGGTTTAGTCACAAAAAAGGTAAAAGGAAGTAAGCTAAAAGCATTCTAAAAATTTAGTCTCTGCATGGTGTAGAGTTTAAGTGAAAAAAGTTAGTTCAAGCAAGTATGAGCAAGTATGTGTAATATAAGGTTTTCAAAAATTTAGTCTAGGCGTTGTGCAGAATATTGTATATTCAGTATATATATAGTGAGTTTGAGTGAAAAAAGTTGATTCAATCAAGTATATGACATGTAATATAAGTTGTTAAAAAAAATGTAAGCTAGGCGTAGTGTAGAATATTCAATATATATAGTGAGTTTGAGTGCAAAAAGTTCGTTCAAAACTGTATGAAGTGTAATATAAGGATATTTTAAAAATTTAGTCTAGGCGTTGTGCAGAATATTGTATATTCAGTATATATAGTGAGTTTGAGTAAAAAAAGTTGATTCAAGGAAGTATGACATGTAATATAAGGTCACTTCATTTAAAAATTAGTAAAAGTATGCGTATATCTACATGGTGATGAATATGATAATATACAGTTACAGTGCAAGTGTTTAATACAGTTAGAGTGAGAACAATTTATATTTTTTTAAGATTTAAGGTTATGCAGAGGGATAAAATATCAAATATACGTATATATAGATATACATATGCTCAGTGATGGCTTAGAATATAGTATATTGAACATATAAAGTCATTGTACAAGTATTTCATATTAGTCTACAAAAGTATGTCCAAAAAGATGCTTATACATGGTGATCATGTAGAATATAGTATATTTAATATACATAATGAATTTGTCTGAAAAAAGTTGTTTTGAGCAAGTATATTGTGTATTATAAGGTCACTTCTTATGAACATCAGGTCCTGCACACGGACGGAATGTCAATTTTTGGTGAATGAGGCTTCGCTACCAGAAAGACTTTTTTCAACTGGGTATTTAGAATTTTTAAATACTGTGAATTTGTTCAGAATTTAATTTTCTACAAAATAGCCAGAATACTTTTATGAAAAAACCTTCTTGTAAAAAATGGCTCAGAAAGAATTGAAAAAAAAACACATTTTTGGTCAAATCCAATAGGCGTTCGCCCTGGGTATAAGACGTTTCTTCGAAACTCTTTATACGGGGCGAGTGCTTAAAAATGAAGAAGGAAAAAGCGCAGGTCCAAACGGGCTACCAAATGAGATATGGATACACGGAGAAGAGCAAGTAATAGGAGAAATAACTAAGATACTGAATAACATATGGAAAGGGGGAAATGTACCAGAGGAACGGGAAACGGAAATAATAACCCCGCTATTTAAGAAGGGGAAGGGGGAGGACGCAAAGAATTACAGAGGGATAACTCTCATGGACTCAGGGTACAAATCACACGCAGAAATAATAAGGGAAAATATGGTAAGGGAGCTAAAGGGAAAAAAGATGCTAGACGATCCCCAATAGGTTTCAGAAAAGGGAGAGGCACGGCTGACGCGATTTAGATATTGAGCAAAGCAATAGAAACAGAGTTGAAAAAGAAGGGAGGTAAAGTCTACGCATTTTTTGCGGATTTGAGAGCGGTTTTCGACAAGGTGAATAGAAGAGAGGTGTAGGAGATGATGGAGAAGCTAGGGTTAAGAATCAGAATAAGGAATAGGGTCAAAGAGTTGTATAAAGGGACAAGAAGTGAAATCAAGATAGGGGACGATAGGATAGGTGGGTTTGAGCTGCACAAAAGGGTTAGGCAAGGGTGCCTGCTAACAGGCATGGAAAAGGAATTAAGCAAGGTACAGAAAGGTGGGATAGTTCTAGGAAGAAAGAAATTCTGGTCAATTTCGTACGCGGACGATGTAGTAATGCTAGCGAACAATGCGGCAGGATTAAAGCAGATGCTAAGAAAATTTAAGAAAATAATGACGGGAGCGGTTTAGAATTGAATACAGAAAATCAAAGATAATGGTGTTTAAAAACGGGGGAAGGAGAAAGGCGAATAGATTTTTCTGGGAAGTGAAGGAGATAGAGATAGTAAAAAATTTCGAATACCTAGGGTACATGCTAAAAGAAAATGGGAAAGAACAGGCACAAATAAAAAAGGTAAAGGAAAAGGCAAGCACAGTAATGAGCTCGATGTGAGGGCTAGGAGAAGAAGGCTTCAGAGATAACTGGGAATTAAGGATGAGGTTATTTGATACGATGGTGAAGAGCGTAATAGAATATGGTGCAAAGGTGTGGAGATGGAAAAGTAAGGACAAACTGGAGAAGATACAGAGAAAGTATATGAAATGGGTAATGGAGACAAAGAGGTGCAAACTCGAAACAAGGACGAGGAGAAGAGCCATAAAATACGAGGTAAATCTGAGCAAGGCAAAGGAAGGTACCTTGTGGAGGGAATGCTGGAGAACTTTAGAAAAAGAAAGGGGAAGAGGAAAAAGGCACAGAGCTAGAGAAGACGAACTGAATAAAAGAGACTGGGCACTGACAGAATACCACAAAAGGCTGAGAGAAGGAGAGCAGGTGTGGGTTGAGATGAAAAGAGTAGAGAAGGATATACAGTGGCAGAAATGGGAAAGCGAAATGAGAGAATCAAGACAGACGAAAGATGTAAGAGAATTAATAAAATCGCAATTCGAAGAGAGAAGGGCCAAAGCTATCATGATGAGAGAGAAGAGAAGGAGGGAAGAAGATTGTAGGGGGGAGAAGACTCCTACAAGAAAAAATGGGTTGCAGAGATTGAAGGAGAACTATATTAGTGGGACGAGAAAAAGGAGAGAATTGGCAAAAAAGGAAGAGGAATCGATCAGGGAGAAGAGGATAGGTATAAGAAGTGGAGGTCGGGAGAGTCAGAGGGGAAAGAGGAAGCACAAATAGAAGAAAAAGAAAGAGAAAACAGAAAAAATGTACACACACAGACATAGCATCTGAGCACTCACACACACGCACGTACACTCGACACGAAAAATATCTGATTCGAACGATTTGAAAATGTCGTAGTGTAATGCGGCCTTTGCCGGAGTTAGGTTAGGCTCTCAGAAGTCTTTAAACTCCATAGTAGAATGCGAGTCTACGAACAAACTAGTATAATTTGAAAAACCACATTGTAATTGCAATTGCTGTAAAAAAATGTTTTTAAATTAATACTATCAGAGGTGATAGAAAAAACGTCTTAAATTAAATATAAAAGAAATAAAATGCATTCAAATTTTACATACTTAAAGTTCGAAGTGTCATATTCGTAAACTATGTCTTTGTTATAAATGAATTTAATGTTCGGATAAAAAGGTAACTTTTCATATCGCACATAATCAATCAGATTATTGAATTTTCACAAGATGTATTAATTTTTATTATACATTTATATAAATAAGTAGCGAAGTAATGACACATTGCGAAAATAAAAAACGAGATGAGTATGAGATGTTTTTATTATATTATTTTAATGTGAATGTATGCGTGACGGCAGCTTCGAACTCTTGGCCAGCTGGCTATTTATACGCTTGAAACACTGCTCCATGAGCAGGGCGCCCTTGACCGTGTCGAGGATGCCAGAAGCACTCCTAGCACTCGATGTTTTCGGCGTCCTCCCCCCCCCCCCCCCCCCCCCCCCCCCCCCCCCCCCCGGGATCCGCTACACCGGCTCCACGCCTCTTATCCAGAAAGTGCCGAATTCACTTGTGGAAGATCGAGTTGGAGATGATCACCAGCTTGCCAGACCATAACCTCACCACTTTTGATTAAAATTAAGTTTGTTCATATCATCTGCACTCGCGCTCGACCATGGAGTTTGCGCGTTCGGTAAGATGCGACGATCGTCGTTATAGGACGACTTCTGGGAGCCTAACCTAACCTCGACAAAGGCCGCATTACACTACGATATTTTCAAATCGTTCAAACCAGATTTTTCGTGTCGAGTGTACACCACAGACACAAACACACACACGCGCGCGCACGCGTACACACGAAACAAAGGAGAGCACACGTACACATACCTACAAAAACATACCCACATAACTTACAAACACTAAAACACAAGCACACACCATGACTAGAATAATATAATTTAAGAAAAGTTGTTTAAAGGAAGTAAATATTGTAAACACTATAAAAGTGAATCAATAAAAGTTATTATATCTGGCACAAGGTTTACTGGCTATGTGTGAATACTTCTTTCTTTTCGAGAAGATTCAAATGTAATATTGACTAATACTACAATATAGTGTACATAGTCTAATATTAATAAACTCTAAGGAAGAAAAAAATATAATATGGCATAATTTCTGAACGCATGTACCTTGCAAACATTGTTTTTATAATATACTTGTACTTGTATTTAAGGTTTGTAGACTTTTTTTCGAAGATATCTTTTTCAAAAGTACGTTTTCTTTGAAAAATTTACAGAAAAATCTATTTATACATACTTTGCCATTAAAATAGAAATATAAATATTGTTTTGCAATAAAACATGTCAAACCTAAAAATTAATATTAATACACGGAAAATGCAACATGCAAAAAATGAATGATTTTGATAAAACATGTATATTGCATAATACGTATTAAAATAGAAATTATAAATTATTTGTACATTCAAATCAAATGCATAAAGCATGTAAATATTTTATAATTTGATGTTTTAATGCAGAAACATGAAGTATTAAATTATTTTGTTTTTGTTTTGTTTACTATGCAGGGCAATATTTACGTTTGATAAAATTTTAACCGAGTGTAAAATGAGTTCACCTCATCTATTAAAAAATGAAATTTATTTCATTGGTTATTGCAGTCCACAATTCATTACTAAACAATTGCCAACAAATAAAGCAGCCTTACAAGTTCTGTTTTTCAATACTAGATTCTCACATAGAACTTTAAAAGATAGTTTAAAGTGGGTTGTAAAAGACATCGTTAAATAGACATTAAAATGAAAATATCAAATACTACATTAAATGTCAAATGTGATAAAGCAGCTATTTACTATCACGTTTATTTCTTGTAAAAAATAAAGCAATATTTATGTTTTAAAAAATATTCTTGTTTCCATCTAAAATAGTTATTATTTCATGAAAAATAATTGTAATTTCTAAAAACTAGTTCAATAAATGGAGTCTTCTTACTGATTGATTTACATATTATTATTTTATTGCTTTTTCAGATAAACTTAACCAACCAGTTTTCAATCCGAAGACGATTTATTAACTCAAAAAAGTACCGGTTCAAATTACTTTCTTCATGGTCATAACTATATGAAAAAAAAAACTTTACGAGGCACTGTTCATATTATGAACTTACAATTAGATGTAGTGGCAACTTTAGATAATTGTAACATTTCTTACAGAAACGCTGTTCATCTAATAGCTGTGATAGCAAATGCATTAAATTATGATATCAATACTTCAATTTTGAACAAAAATTCATTTAATAAATTGCGATTTAACATACGCTAAAATAAAGCTAAAAATATAAAAAAGTTATTTAACAAAAGTCTAAATGCCAGAGTAGTACACTGGGACGACAAGATGATCTCAGATTCTATTGCATGCAGACAAGTTGAAAGACTGCCAATTATCGTTAGCGACGGCAATATCAAAAATAGTATATTGTGTACCAAGTGCGAAAAGTGGACTTTTTTAGGCCGAGTGTGGAGTTTGCAGTACGAGTCAAGGCGAGGGCGTTTACGAGCCGCAGACGAGTACTGCAACCACACCAGGCCAAAAAGCCCGCATAGCCCTTGGTACACCATATTTTTTGTAACGCATGTACTGATTTTCGCGTTTCAAACTTCACTTCGATTTGCCAATGAAAGTACTTTTGCCCACTGCTGCATTTTTTCGCCCGCCGGTCGGAAAACGACTACTTTTGTTCCTAAATTTAGGTCGAAAAAACTCAAAAATCGTGCATATATTACAAAAAATAATTGACATTCCCGCATTAGACGATGGCAAAGGCATTACGCAAGCAAACGTTATTTATACTGCTTGGGACGATTGGGGCCTACTTGACTCAATTAAAGCAATATGATGTGATACGACTAATTCGAATTTGGGCCAGAACAATGGCGCAGCAGTCATTTTAGAGCAACTTTTGGATACAAACATATTATATCTACCTTGTCAACATCACACATTTAAGATAGTTTTAGCTTCCATTTTTAAATTACTATTGCCAGGTACAAGTGGTCCTGATGTTTAACTATTCACGAGATTTAGAAACAAGTGGAATGACATAGATAAGAAGAAATTCAAGATTGGATCAACAGATGAAAACATTCCTCCAGAATTACTTCATAAAGTCAAAGATATAACTGATATCGTGCGAAATTTTTTTGAAAGTGAAGTGAATCATCCACGTGATGATTATAAAGAATTACTCTGAATGTGCCTAATATTTCTAAGAGTCATAGCCAAAGCAATTTATAGTATAAAAATATATTTGTTTCGCGATTCTTTTACTTTAACGAAATTTTAAAGAAAAAGTTTGTTTAAGATATGTTTATTTGTTATTTTTGTGTACATTAAACCATGGTTTAAATCTCCACTAGCCATTCAAGCGCCGGCTAGCGATTTGAACTTTATGAAAACGCTTTATAATCATCGCATTATTGATTCAAACATTAATGTTAATAATACACGCTAAACCCTAAAGTACAAAAATCGACGTAAAAAAGTCCGAATATCGCAATTTGTACTTAAGAAAAGTAGAGATTGTAAAATTTGTACCTTAAAATTTCTAAAACAGAGATTTTGTACTTTTCAAATGATCAAATTATTGATTTTAAACTTTGTCAAAGTACAGACTGCTGATTATGTACTTTAAAATTTCTGGCGACTATTTAAAAAGTTGAAAAGTTGGATTTTGTACTTTTGCCAAAGAACAAATTATTGCCTTTCTTCGATGTGCCTCGTATTTTATTATCAAACTTGCTGCCCGTGGTGTAAGTTGGTTTTAAAGTTTTGGTTTTAGATTTACAGCTGGTCGAGGTTCGCCTTCCTCCGATGTGCCCGTATTTTGTTGTCGAACTCGCTGCACGTAGGGTAGGTGGGTTTGGAAGCTTTGGTTTTATATTTTTTCTTAAAAATATAAAACCAATCTTGTAGCTTAAATAAATGATTAAATTTGAGGAGGTCGGGGTTAATAGGTTTATGCATTTTAGTTCTTTTTCTAATCTGATACCAGATTTGTCATCAGGCACTCTGAAAATCTCTAACAGTATACTCCTTTTTATCAAATAGTTAATATTACATTAATTTGCATAAATAACACTGTTTAAACAAATAATTTCGCGAATCTGATATCAGTTTCGAAATCAGTGACCTCGAAAACCCCTAGTAGAACACTAATGAAAAAATCAATTTTGCAATAATTTGCATAAACTAAATTGTTGAAACAAATGATTTTGCAAATCTGGTATCAAATTCGTGTTCAGCGACCCCAAAAACTCCATATACTTTGCTGTTTCGGTCTTGACCGTTTAAAAAATGTGAATTTTGGACAATTTATTTAAAAAAAATTGTTTAAACAATATATTTTACAATTTCGATAGCATATTCGTATTGAGCGAACCCAAAAATCTCAAGTCTGATCTGTTTTACCCTTCAATTTTCCTTAATTTTAGAAGTCGTAATCCTTAACGTCTAGCGTAAAAGGGGCGACATTGAAATTTCTTACTATAAAGTTACTATAAAGTTCATTTGACAAAAGAAAAAAAAATTATTCTTTTATTGTAACATGTCTTCTATTTATTTATGATGAATTGTATAATAGTTATAAGCGAATGCTTTGAAAAGGTCACACAAGTACAAAATCACTTTTTTGAACTTTTGAAATAGTTGCAAAAAATTTTAAAGTACAAAAAGTGTAGTTTGTACTTTGACAAAGATTAAAATCAATAATTTGATCTTTTGAAATTGTCACAAGAAATTTTGATATTCGGACAAATTGCGATATTCGGACTTATTTACGTCGATTTTTGTACTTTAGGATTTAGCGTGTACACCAACTATCAAAATGACATTGAATTTTTGCAGGACAAAGATATCGATTATTTTATGAACTCCAACTCAATACGCTTTTCTGAAAAATTTAACATAAATAAAGAGTTTTTGCTGAGTGCTTATGAAACATAGTAGAAAAACAAGGACTATTTAAAATCTTCACAAATATTCAAAACTTTAATAGTCGTAAATGACTGTGCTAAAAGAGCAGTATATTTGACAGGAGAGTACATTGATGTACTAACTGAAGATGATGACCAGAAACAATGCTTAGTGCCAGTTATAAGTGAAATCTAAAAGGAATATCCAGATGCTAATACAAAAACTGCGTTAAAAAGATTGAAAAAAAATAAATATTATTATTTCTTGTTATTGTTCACACATTTGTTTTCCTTATTGTAATTATCTAATGCATTTTTATACTCAAAGAAATCGAATCCTCCGTGAAAAAATACGTAAGAGTAAGAAATCATGTATTGCATGTGATTTGATCGTGTTTTAAGGCATAACAAATAAATAATTGACAAAAATTAGTCCAAAAAGATGAGTTCTTTTGTAATTGTTTTCGATCTTAAGAACTAGATAATAACTGGTTTTCGACCTTAAACACTGCATAATATTCAAAATAAGTTGCAGATTCGGATTCTGCGTAAAAAAATACATAAGAAATGATGTATCGTAAATGATTTTAAAACGCTTTCAGAGCGGAGAAACGTATGTATTATTTACATCGATAGGTTTTCATAATAATTGATAAAAAGTGAGAGCTTGCTGCTACAGGCACTATTAAAACTCATTTTTGTGACTCCGGACCAATTAATACCTCATTTTTAAGTGTATATGAAGTAATCTAGGGGGCGACACGAGCGATTCCATTAATTTGGGATATATATATGTGGGCTATTTCACGTCAACCCGTGGAATACATTTTCAAATCTCGGCCAAAATTAGTATACTCGTTCAGTATACCCCCAAAAGAACACAAAACAAATGTCAGACCTCTAAATGCCCCCTAAGCAACGATATAGCCATATAAAAAATCATAATTTTTTCATTTTTTTCTGACAACTAAAATGGATTATAACTCAAATAGAAACATTTTAGATAAAAACTAATGAATATTTTTTTTTTTTTTGGAAATTCCCTTTAGAATTTGAAAGAATTATTTGTATGACCTATATAGCATGTTTTAGATTAGGTTTCATGTGATTTAACATTAAAATTCGAATTCTAGCTATGTGCCACCAGCTAAAAATTAAAAAAATTTTGTTTGCATTCCTTATCATAAAATCTTCAAATTTAGACGTGGTAGGAGGTGGGTTAAGATTTCTGCAATAAATAATACACTTTTAATACTTAAAACCCATTATTCATGATTACAGCTATGTACCAGTTTGCAACGCTGAGTGATTTTATATGATATTTAATGTATAACTGTTTTTTACATCAGAATAGGATAGTACGTTATAATTTTAAGCATTTCTTATTCTTTGGTTTTTAATTATCCAACTTGGATTAAATTGTCACCTGAGGAAAATATTAATTTTAGGTTATACTTAATCTATTTATTCCATATTATTTTTATTGAAATCTAATTAATATGATCAAGTTATGTTATTACACGAGTATTTAGGCGTCTGAACACTTACACTTATATAAAATAGCTAATTAGTTATAGATTTACGACTGAGGGATCTATTATGTTAATGAAGAATTTTTTATTTCTCTTTCTTTAATCGTATAATTGACTGCGTACCTACATGTTTTTTTAACATAACGAGCCTAGAAATTGTTCCAACCCACTAATAGAACCTCTGTAATTGTACATTAGATGCTAAGTTAGGATGACGGTTTGTCAAGGTGACGGAAGTTACGTGTCACTGAGCGGATAGGCGAGGTGCAAGGTGAGGATGACTGGGAGCAGCATCGAGCATCGTGGAGCAGGCGTCGTCGAGTGGAGAGCCGAGGAGCAAGCTGTAAATGGTCCAGAGCACCAGCACCGAGATACACGCGGTGTGTGTGTGAGTACTGATGCGAGATGTGTGCTCTGCATCGGGCAATCCCGGAGTTCTGTGCAAGAATACTTAAATGCGTGGGATCCGCGAAGGACGAACTTTTGAATGTCGTAACGCAGACGAATAATTAGTTTTGACGGCTGCGTAAAGTTCGTGAGTTGCGGATAGAAAGTGCGCGTGTGGGTATTCTTCCATCGGTAGGACACGTGATAAATCGCGGCATGACGCTTCGAAAAAGACGCTACATTTTTTCAAAGCGTGTTGTGAAGATTCCCAAAAGGATTACTGCCACATGGTCCGAATGTGCAAATATTCTTTTGCCGTTTTACGATATCTGTTTTGTCGTTTACGAACAACGGCTCGGGGAAAACGAAAAGACAAGCATGTGGGGGGACCGGGGATTCCCTAGGCACGGTGCACTGCAGCAGAGGGGTTGATTGGCGCCATAAACCTAATCCATTTTGGTTAGGCTAGAGCGTCGAAGCCCGGGACCCGACGCGGCGAAGATACCTGGCTACATGAGGCAGTCAATCAGCTGGCCAAGGGCTGATGAAAGCGGTACAGATACGCGCGGAGTGGATTCTGCGCGCGCGTGTGTGAGTTTGGATGTTACAATTATTCCTCCTTGAAATTACGCGCTATCGCTGATGGACGGGACACAGGAAAGGCGACGTGAAAGAGTCGCTCTGTTTAATACGACTAATACTCTGAAGACTTTATTCCTTAATACTATTATCACAGAATAATGGAGCGTGTGCTCTACTCGGCGGCCGAACCCAGAATGGCGACCGGTGGCGCGCTCCTCGCTCGCCACAGCGTGGCCTCGGCCGGATGGCGTTATGGCGTCGACTTCGGCAGTAACCTCGCTAGTCGAAGTCGGGTCTTGGCCGCAGCGTCTGCTTGCGCTGGCGGCGCTGCTGCCCAGTGCGTGTAGCCACAGCTACTCCCCCGCCAGTGCCGGACGTATCCTGCGTCCGGAACGAAACCGTCTTCCTGGGCCTGTTGAGGGGTGGACTGGCGGGGAAATGCGGCGGCGGTGATGTTGGAGGCGCCGCACAGTGGGCCAGAAAATTAAAACAGTGATCACGGGCTGTCTTCACTCAAAGCAATGCTTGAAAAAAAATTCAAGGGTAAGAAAATCTTCGTCAGAATGCCTAGTTTCCGAATCCGTTTCCCCCGAAACCCGCGGACGTCTATATTTTTTGTCCCACCTCAAAACCTGACCTCATTTTTAGAATGTCCTTTTTCGATTTTACCGATAATAAGTTAGATCGTTGTATTTTACATTTTTAACCATAATAAATGAGATGTGGGCACAGTATTTACTAGCGGGCACTTATATACTATATATAACAAAAATATATATATGTATATATAGGTCGTTCATGGTCAAATCAAAGATCAAAAATTTGTTGCTTCTTCAACCTACGGTAAATATGTTTCCGAAACAGTTTCCAGTGCACCTGAATTTTTTCAGATTTTTAAATTACTTTTTACCAAAATGGTAGGGAGCCAAAGATATCAATTTTGGCAATAATTGGGTTTTCAGCACTAATTAATTAATTCATAGCTCTTCAGGGAAGCATTTTTCACTATAAACATAAGTATACTTTTTTTTTGTAAAATTTTCTGAATTTTTTAATAAAAGTACCCTTAAAGCCATATATATATATATATATATATATATATATATATATATATATATATATATATGTGTGTGTGTGTGTGTGTGTGTGTGTGTGTGTGTTGAGGATACCTTATTTTCATTTTAAACCTTAAAATATCAAAACCTAAATGTTTGATCTGGACTCCGACAACCTCAATACAGTATCCGGATTAGTTTTAGTTAAAAATGCATCCCTTATGAGCTACAAATCATTGAATAGCTTAAAAAAATGCGAAAATTGCTTGAAACCTAAACTTTAACCAGCCAGAACCCGAAGCCAAATGAAGGGATCGCGCTAAAATTTTTGGGAGTCAGGTACAACATATAGAACATGTATATACAGTTTAGACAAAAATAAAAATTTTAATATCTTATATATATTATATATCAAACATTGTTTACTTTTTTAATATTTCAGAGTTTAAACACTTTGAATAAGTAAAAAATTTTTCTTAATTAAACTTTCCCGACGTTTTAAGATTTATACACTATTGAATAATCTTATGTTATTTGTTCTTAACATTTTACGTAAGGACTTACTCAAGACCTTAAAGCAGATATTGCTTAAGATTATATCCATGATTTTATCAATTATTTTGAATCACAAACTGACATAAGATCTTACATAAGATCTTGAGTAAAATATTGAAAAAAAACTTTTTTTCTGCGATGGTAACCAGATCTTACATAGGATCTTGTGTGAATTGTTTTACAAATTCGCTGTTGAAGATAAATGTTCCTATATATGATCTTAGGCTAGATCTAATGCAATATATGATATATTATTGGTTAGGAAATTATTAATGAATGAAGGACATTTCAAAATTGTACAAGTATAACATCCATATAATAAAATAAAGTTTTAAATTTTAACTACAATCATTAACGAAAATAATATGGTACATGATGTTCTGTAGGCAACAGTAACCTATATTGTATCTTTTGAATTCTTAGGATCTATTTTTTATCTACCTTCTGGTCAACTTTCGGATTCATCTTCTGATTCATATTCTGACTCATCTTCTGATTCATATCTTAATTCATCTTCTGATTCATGAGAATCAGAATCCGTATCTTGAGTATGTGATGGTATAATAATTAAATTTTCCATATCTTTAGATAAGCATTTGTGTTTTTTATGAGATGTTGGCCTTGACAACGTTATAAAAGGATCTGAATTAATGAGTAACCGTTTGAACATGTCTGTGTTTGTATTTACCCTAATGCAAAAGAAACAATAAAAATTTACATTAATATTTTTCTAAAAAAGCTGTAGAATACTTAAAATTATATATGATTTGAATTATATACCGAGAAGTTTTCCTTGAAAATCTCTGAAGCGTTTTACAAGTTTATGGTTGCTTTCTTGTGCCTCCTCTGACATCATTCCAATTGGTAATGCAAAGTTGTCAATAATCGCATGTCCGTGAATCAAAATAACATGCATCGAAGGTGGCATATTATACCAGTTGTATTTATTTATATACAATTTTGCTGTTTGAAAACAATATTCTTTGAAGGCAGCTGTATTAATTCTATTACTACTTGATATAGTGCCCAAAATGGGTTGAAACTTTTTCAATAAGTCGATGTCAAATTCTAAAAGAGTTTTAATATATTTTAGTGCTATCAACATACAATTTCTTAACGTTTTTGGTAAACAAACTATATTTTATTTATATTTTAATTGTTAAATTAAAATGCTTCATTTTAATCAGTGTCTTACTCTCAAAAATAAATGATAATCATTGCGTTTGTTACAAGATTGGTCGTTGTAACTATCTAATTCTCGCTCACAAATTGGTTGTTTATTTTCCCGCGCGATCTTTACGTATGGATAAATTGTTAACTTCGAAAAATAAAAATTAAGAACATATGACAAAAGTGACTTAAGCACGTTTGAAGTCACAATTAATTTGTTAACAAACGATGCACTGGCTCAAAATCATTTTGAATGCGTTTATGTTTAAACTTCAGTAGTAACATTAGTAATATTGTTTACTAACTACTTACCAGTTACATTTGCAACAATATCAGGGTTATTAAAAAATGTTCTAGCTGTGTTTCCGTCATTTGTATTTCCAAAGTTTTTAGTAGGAACATCAACCAATATACCTAACTGACTTAATAGTTCATCTTGTACTATTTTTTTCCTTTTATTGATAATACCCTGTTCTTCTTTTGGAACCTACGATAAGAAAAAAAAGGTAAAATGACATATATTAATCTATTTACATAGAACTAGTAATATTGTTCGGATTTATAAAAGTGCAAGATTTACTACTAAATTATTTCTAAGCTTAGAATCATTAACGCTATAAATTACATTCATACAAGAAAAGGTGTCATTTAATGAAATTTGTTTTTAAATTATTTGATTTTGCAACTATTACATTAACTCTTTTAGTTACTGTTTCTATCTTGACAGATTTTTCGTCTTAATATTTACTCAAAATTAATGTTTGGATTATAGAGCTACCAAATAATCACATTCATGTACTTACACGCCACTTTTTAATGTCTCAGCGGTATGATATATGCAGTACCAATTCCATAAATCGGATTCGAGCATACAACACAGAAAATCCGTAGTTTAATGCGTTATCATTAATTTTTCTTTGTACTACATTTTCTAAACTATTCAGTTCTGATATAGTAGCACTACAGACAAAACATTTTTGACTTGACGATCTATTCAGTGCAATGCAAATCTAAAATTATTATTATATTTTTATATAGATATTTAAATTATTTTCGATAAAATATATTTAGATGAAAATGAAGTTGATTTTGTAAAGTTTACAACCCTACATGTTTAAACTAATTGGGTAGAATAACGTGGATTATCTACCTATCCATGCTGGTAAATATTGATTCTACTTTAATTTAACGTGGATATCTGCATAGGCTATTCACTTAAATTTTCAAATAATATTAAAGCGGGGTTGATAATAAAAAACAAGGAGCTTTTAAGGTACAAAATAGTTCATATTGATTGTACCATCTAAATGGTACTGTGCAAATTCAATGACGAATCAATAGTCTCACCAAGTTATAGACTTGTTATAATTAAATATTCTCAGAAATTAATGCAAAGAATTCATGTAGATTAATTTAGTCAGATAATTAAAAAAAAATCCAAGATGGAGTCATCGAGCGCGGGCTCGGTGACTTCGCAGTCAGCAATTTTCTATAAATGTCATCCAAAAGTGGAAGTAAAAACGGTTATTTGTATAATATGTGAGGAAGCTTTTCATACTAGTGATTTTGCTAAAATTGACGGGGCAGTAAAAATTAGTGGAGTTCTAGGATTATGTCCAGAACATAACCAAGTAGACCTAACCTCGAAAGTGAATACAAATGTGCTGAGTAATGAAGCCAAAATAATCATTGCTCAGATTAAATTGAGAAAAATTGATAAAATAAGTGTGTCAGAAGCTGAAAGTGAGGATGATGATGAGAACAGTGTATCAATGGACAGTATTTTGAAACGTGAAAATGCACTATTAAAAGAACTAAATAAAGAACTGAAAGAAAAAAATAAGTTATTGAGTGAATTACTTGATAAGCAGAAAAGTGAAATAAATACCTCAAGAAACAAAACATATGCTTAAGTAATTTCGAGTGCCATGACTAACAACAAGCCAAAACGAATCCCAAAAATTATAGTTAATAACAAAGATGCTAAAGATTACCCTATAGACACAATAAATGATACTGTTGCACACTATCTCATTAAAGATAAGAGCATACAAGCAAAAAAACTAATTAAGAAAAAGAGTGAAATAATAGTAGATTGTTTAACAGAAGAAAGTGCAAGCAAAGCATATAATGTTTTGAAGAAAAAGCTTGATGAAAGTTGTGATGTTACAAAAGAAACAATAGAGAATCCAAAGGTTAAAGTAATTGGAATAGATAATTTTGAAAATCTAGACAATAAAAAAATTGAAGATGTCATAAATGAAAGAAATTTTAGTAAATTCAACAAGAAGTGTACAGTATTGCACTCATATGATAACTCCAAAACTCATCTACAGTCAGTCATATTAGAAATTCCTGCTGAACTATATCAACATGTGAGAGAGAATAAAAACAGGATCTTCGTGGGTTATCAAAACTGTAAGGTGCATGACTACTGCAACGTCAAGCCATGTTTTAATTGTGGTAGATATGGGCATAATGGCTTTAAGTGCACAAATAATCACACATGCTTAAAATGTGCAGGTAATCATAAGACTACAGATTGTTCCGGTAATAAATTAAATTGTCCTAACTGTATCTTCAGCAATAATAAATATAAAACTCAATATAATACTGAGCATATGGCAACAGATAGCCACGCATGCAGTATCCTACAAAATAAAATAAGAAAGTTCATTGACCTTACTGACTACACGATACAACCTGTAATACCGAGATATGTCGGTATGACAGAAAATATTTCAAACAAGGCTATAACCATGCGTACATCTGGGATGTCTTCTACGTCACTCAACGCAGTTAACACACGTATAACAAATAGACTAAGAAAAAAGGATTAACTAATGGCGCAAGAATTCAATTTTGAAGACGTACACAACATAGAACGTGATGCAGAAAACATCAGATCACTCAACAAGAGCATCTCGAAAAAAAAGAACTTAATTCTCTGTGTAAATATAAGAAGTTTAAATGCGAATTACGAAAAATTAGAATCATTTATTGAAAGCTTGGTAGTAAAACCAATTATTATAATATGTACGGAAACATGGATCTTACAACATCCTCAATACTATCAACTACAAGGATATAAAAGCTATTACAATGACAGTAAAATTAATAGGGCTGATGAAGTCATGTTATATATAAAAAACAATATACAGGAAAAAACTAAAATAGAAGTAATTGATAGATTGAGTGTTGTAAGGTCTGATACTTTTCTAGAGTCAGGTGATGCAATCAGGATCTCTGCTATGTACAGGTGCCACGATGTATCGAAATCTGAGTTTACTAATTCAGTAAGAAAATTCCTGGCTAAACAGGTTAATATAAAATATCAATGTATATTTGGAGATTTTAATATTGATATAAGGGAAACTAATTATGACAAAATTGGTTTAGCTGAAAAGACAATCGCTCAAGAATTTCTGAATAATTTTTTTGAAAATGAATATACTCCATTTTTTTAGAGGAATCACAAGACCATCTCAAAACAGTGAGAACGGTACGTGTATAGACAATTGTTTCGCCAAAGTAAGAAATATTGAGTTGGAGTCTTTTAAGTATTAATAAATTCAAAATACAAAATGATTACAATCAATCAGTCTGCATTAACTATGGCAAGTTAATAAATATTGCAAAAAGAGTTGAGTGGGACTCATTGTCACAAATAAATGATCCTAACCAAGCTATAAATGAATTAATAAGTATGATACAAGGCTGTGTTGAAAAAGCAACTGATAGAAAATATACTAATATAAACAAAAAAGATACACTTCCTAAGAAAAAATGGATTACGAAAGCAATATTAATATCCTGTAAAACTAAAGAGTTGTTATATAATATATGGAAAAAGAATCTAACAAATATGAAACTGAAAATGGATTATAAAAATTATGAAAAAATTTTGAGCAAGGTAATTAAAGATGCTAAGTATAAATACGAAAATAATGCCATTAGAAAATGCAGTGTAATTCAAGACAGCTTTGGAGCATAATAAATGATAAGTTAGGGAAAAAAAGAAGCAAGGAGGATCACTTGATAGTATAATAGTTAATGATCAGAAAATTGATGACAAGACCAGTATTGCGAACACTATGAATGAATATTATTGTAATGTAGGATTAAATTTAAGCAATAAAATTAAAAAAATGGACTTAGAAAAATTGAAACTGCCAGTTCGAAACAACTACTCAATTTTTATAAATCCAACTAATATGTATGAAATTCAAAATATAATTATTGCAATGAAAAAAAAGGCTGGTGGAGTAGATAACATTAGTGCAATAACTATCAAACCTTTATCGAAACATATATCAAAACCGTTAGAGTACATATTTAATCTATGCATACAGCAATCAATCTGGCCTAATGCACTGAAAAAAGCAGATATTGTACCTATATATAAATCAGGAGACAATAGATGTATTAGTAACTATAGACCAATATCGCTAATTTCTAACATTGCCAAAATATTTGAAAAAATCATATACAATAGACTTTATAATTTTATCATGAAGCACAAAATAATATCTGATATGCAATTCGGCTTTCTAAGACAGAGAGGAACGAAGGATGCTCTCAATTGTCTATCAAATATTATATATAGAATAGCAAACCGATAAAAGCAAGATTAGATAAAAGCAAACCAATTATAACTGCGTTCTTAGATCTGGCTAAAGCCTTCGATACTGTAGATCACAGTATACTGCTGGACAAATTAGAAAGATACGGTGTAAGAGGAAAAGCATTACAATTACTCAGCAGCTATCTATCTGATAGGAAACAATGTGTAAAGATAAGTAACTGCAAGAGTGAGTAGAAAAAAATTATTATAGGGGTTCCACAAGGAACAATACTTGGCCCTCTATTTTTCATATTATACGTGAATGACCTACTGATAGATATGCAAAATGAAACAATATTATCTTACGCTGATGACACAGTTATCATCTCATGTGATAACTCGTGGACAACTGCGCAAGAAAAATTAAATGAATATCTTCGTAAGGTGGCAATATGGCTAAACCTGAATAAATTATCACTCAATCTAAATAAAACCGTATATATTGCATATGGCAATTACTGTGATAGTGTGCCTAGCACCTTAAACATCAGAATTGGTGATAATGTAATAAATAGAGTAGACAGTTGTAAATATTTAGGTTTAATAATAGACTATAACATGAAGTGGGATAAACACATAAATTATATTATAAAAACAACAAGATATTTAATCTTTATTTTTGCGAAGCTAAAGAAATTTATGGATAGTAAAACGCTAATGTTACTATATTATGCCTTCTTTCAAAGTATTACAAACTATGGCATCATTGCATGGGGTGGGGCTTATAACAATTACTTAAATTTAATTCAAGGGATACAAAAGAAAATACTTCGAATTATAAATAAAAACTGTTATATAGCAGAGAACCAACCTCTAAGCATAAGGCAAATGTTTGAACTAGAGTGTATAGTATATCATTATAATGAATTAAGAGACAGATACATAAGAAGTACAAACAAGACACGAAACAAGAATCTACCATTGCCTAAAATTGATAAAACGGTAAGCAAGAAAAGCAGTTATTTTGTGGCTGTGAGTATATTTAACACGCTACCGAATGATCTCAAAGACCTAGCAATAAGTAAAATCTCTATGAAAAGAAAATTAAAGAGGTTTATAGAAAAGAATTAACTTTTGGATGTTATATATTTTTTTAAATATTTTAATATTGTTAACTTGCTATGAAAAGGAAAAAGGGCATGATAGCGTTAAATGCGTTACCTTGGTTCTATATGGTAGTTTTAAGTATATTAATATTAGTGATTAAGTATGCCATTCCTATGTACAGGCAACTGTCTTTGCCTCTATAGGATGCCTTTTAAAGGGCATATGTATATGGTATTACATAAATAAATAAATAAATAAATTCATGCAAATATCCACGTTGAATCAATGTGAATGAACATGGATATCTATGTGGATAATCGACTCGTTATTTTCGGCATAAAAATAGCGTATGACGAAATGTTTGCTTAATCAATTTACCCTAACGGTTGTCCTAATTAATTAAGAAAATTATTTGCCATGTTCACACCTTCCCACGTAAAAAGTCACACATGGTTCTCATGTGGTAATCATGTGCGGATTCTACGTGGTTTTAATGTGAGTACCACATGGGATCCACATGGGAACCACATGCGAACCATGTAGGAACAAGGTGTGATTTTGCTGTGGGTACCCATAAGGAAGCACGCGATTCCCACATGGATCCCACATGATTTTTACATGGTCACCACAAGCTATGTGTGAAATAATTTGACAGAATGCTAATTATGCAAGTGATAACCTCATGGGAACCAAATAAAAACCACATAAATACTACATGATGACCATATGAGAACCACATGATTCCCATATGGTCTACTGAAAATAATAATTTTTATTTTTTGTTGTTAAATAAGGTTGTTAATAATAAGAATTTTTAAGCTTAGCCGCCCAGTTTGGGTGTTATCATCCCGATGGTAAGACCCAAACTGGGCAGCTAAGCTTAAAAATTCTTATTATTAACAACGTTATTTAACAACAAAAAATAAAAATGATTATTTTCAGTAGACCATATGGGAATCATGTGGTCCCCAAATGGTCATCATGTGGTATTTATGTGGTTTCCATTTAGTTCCCATGTGGTTAACACTGGCATAATTAGCATTCTGTCAAATTATTTCACACATAGCTTGTGATGACCATGTAAAAATCATGTGGATCCCATGTGGTAATCACATTAAAACCTCTTTGAAACCACATGATTACCACATGAGAACCATGTGTGACTTTTCACGTGGGTTGCCATCTATCATCGTAAGCTTTAAATCGTAGGATATTGAGCATCCTGTAGTTTCAAAGTTTTTTAGCTCTGAAATTTGCTTTTTCATATCTTCTTCTTCTTGGATACATAAAACATCCGTTTCTTTTTCGAACATAATTTTGATTGGTCGACAAAACTTTGGTGAAGATGAACTTTTATTTTCCCAATATACTAAGTTACTTTCCATAGCATATAATTTTAGAGGCACGAATGATGCATAAAAAATACTATTGAATTTTGCATCTTTGTCTTCAGCCCTTTGCTTATAAACGTTAGCGTTTGTCCCGTCAAAACCATATTTACCAAGAAATACTAATTTTTTTTTGTAGCCGTTCGATCAAATTTGAGATTTAAATAATTTAATAATCGTTTCAGTGAATGACTTAGTAAGTTTTTTAGATAAACTTCACATTTTGTTTCCGTAACTATTAAATCATTCGGATAAGACTCATTTTTAGCTTCTCTAACCTAAATAAAACAATTATGGTCATTTTGCGGGATAAGGCCGGAATGAAAATTATATTTGAATTTAATTTTGTTCCCTAGGTGAAAATATATTTACCTAAAAAAGCTAATAAATTTTATTAACAATTATGTGAATAATATTATTTTCACCAGGGTCTCCCGAAGAAAGATCTTTGAATCAATATTTTTTTATGTAAAAAAAATAGTTTGACCCAAGCTGAACGAATCTGTTTCTCTTAAAAATTTTGTAAAGTGCGCACATTATTGATATTTAAAAATATCAAAAAAGATCACTCGATTGCAAAGTAACAAATAAATAATCAAGTTTAATTTGATATTTATTAAAAACCACTATCTAAAATTAATAAAATTGTAATCTTGTAATTTGATTTATCAAAGCCTGCAGATTTTTCAGACAGCATAGGCACTACAACTATTTATTTAAAAATCTTACCTCATTATAAGGTGGCAAAAAATCGTGACCATATTCTAGTGCAACATCGCTTATTGTTTGATAAACTTGTTTAGATAAATTAGTATCGATCATTAATGACAAAGTTCTTTCAGGAGGCAATTGCGTACCAGATCTTTTCTTATACGCATTTTCAATATTTATTGCATAATAAGGATCAACTATCTTAGAAATCAATCTGACACCAGGCGAATTATTGTCCAACTTTAATTTTTTTTTCGCTGCTTCATAAACTTCTTCATCGCTTAACTGACCACACAAAGCTGTAGTTCGTCGTCTTTTTGTTGCTTCTGACGCCTTATTAAATGAAACTTTCTATTTTTGTTCAGTCGTTTGTATACCTTCAGAAAAATATAGAAATAAAATATTTTACAATATTATAACATCATAATGTTTAGCCTTCAAATATAAAACTACTTTTAGATAAATTAATAAATACAAAAATCAAGTTAACCATAAAAAATGTCAGTTTTTTAAATAATCATAATATACTGATGAATATATCTTACCTGCTTTAGTAGCATTTTTCTCAATTTGCACTAAATTAAATTCGACATCTTGTTTAAGCCATTCAGCATATTTATTTTCGAAAACACTACAATTTCTTTTATTTTTTGGGAGAGTAGATAATCTACGCTTAACATTGTTGAAGAAATTTTTCCATAATATTAAAGAGACTTTAGTCTTTTCGGTAACACTTAATTCTAAACTATTACTCAAGTAAGACACAACTACATCAGCTTGTTTTGCAAAATCTAATGTATAATTATCTTTTAAAATTAAAAAAATTTCATGGTGTTTTATATTAAATGAACGCATTTTCAAAATACTGTTTGTGATCGCAAACAATCGTTCTTAACCAAGAATGAATTTGAAATGAGTTTTCATCAGGCAAAACTATGTACTTTTGACTTTTACCGCGCATTAATAAATAACATCCAGGAATATCCTACTCTAAGCTAAATGAAATACTTTCTGCGAAAAATAATAAAATAATTTAATAACGGTAGTTCTAAACGAAGCTATAAACGATTATTAATGAAAGCACAGTTACAAAAATATCATAACTTGTATTAATATTGTCAAGTTTTGATAAATCAAATAATAAGTTTTATATTACATTAAACAATATTTTTATTACATAATGTAATGCGCACAATGATTTTTTTTTAATCAGAATAAATTTGAAATGAGTTTTCATCAGACAAAATTAAACTACGAGGACTAATTTATAAAAAAAAAAATGTACTTTTGACATCTACTGTGCGCAAAAAATAAAAACTAGGAATTATACTCTAAGAAAAATAAATAAAAATAAATTTTTTTTGTTATTATAATTATTAAGTTGATATATGTATATATGTATGTATGTATATGTATAAAAATATATATAAATATGTATATATGGGTGCATAGACACACGTGTGTGTGTATGCATTTATTTGTTTATTTATTACACATGCACATCTTTACACCCTTACGTTGTATAAATAAATATACATATATGACTTTAAGGGTACTTTTATTGAAATATTCAGAAAATTTTACAAAAAAAGTATGTTTATGTTTATAGTGAAAAATGCTTCCCTGAAGAGCTATGAATTAATTAATTAGTGCTGAAAACCCAATTATTGCCAAAATTGACATCTTTGGCTCCCTACCATCTTGGTAAAAAGTAATTTAAAAATCTGAAAAAATTCAGGTGCACTGGAAACTGTTTCTGGAACATATTTACCGTAGGTTGAAGAAGCAACAAATTTTTGATCTTTGATTTGACCATGAACGTCCTATATATACATATATATATATATTTTTGTTATATACAGTATATAAGTGCACGCTAGTAAATACTGTGTCCACATCTCATTTATTATGGTTAAAAATGTAAAATACAACGATCTAACTTATTATCGGTAAAATTGAAAAAGGACATTCTAAAAATGAGGTCAGGTTTTGAGGTGGGACAAAAAATATAGACGTCCGCGGGTTTCGGGGGAAACGGATTCGGAAACTAGGCATTCTGACGAAGATTTTTCTACCCTTGAATTTTTTTCAAGCATTTCTTCGAGTGAAGACAGCCCGTGATCACTTTTTTTATTTTCTGGCCCACTGTGCGATGCTTTCTCCGGAGGCTGCTGTGCTGCGAGAGATAGCAGCTTGTGATCGGTCAATAGCGTGAAAGCGCGCCCCTTGAGGATGCTGCAGAAATGCTTTACCGAGGCGAATGCGGCGAGAAGCTCCCTATCGTAGGTGCTGTAACGCCTCTCGGTGTCCGAGAACTTTCTGGATAAGAAGCCCAGCGGTCTCCAGATGTCGTCATGGTCGTGCTACTCCAGGGCTGCACAGATGGCGACGTCGGAGGCGTCGGTGTAGAGCCGTAAACGAGCGTCGTGGCGCAGAAACGTGGTAGTGACGGCGTCAGCGAGCGCCTGTTTAGTCTTCTTGAATGCGTCTTGAGCTTCGTTTGTCCAGATGAGAGGCGGTGGTTTCTTGCGCTGCGGCAAAAGCTTGACCAGATCGTTGAGGGGTACAAGAAGGCGTGCAGCTCTAAGGATGCATCGCCTTTAATAGTTTACCAGCCCCAGAAAACAGCGAAGTTGCGATGTATCAGCTGGCTGCGGGAATGCCCGAATTGCCTCAACCTTGCCTGGTCGTGGACTACAGCCATCTTTCGAAATGTGATACCCGAGATAAATTACCTCCTTCTTGGCCAGCGTGCACTTATCTTGGTTGATCTTGATGTGCGCCTTGCATAGCGTGGCGAAGAGAGACTTGAGGTGCTCGAGGTGTTCTCTGCCTCAGGAAACCACGACTATGTCGTCCAGGTACGCCCGTGCGAAAGGCAGGTCGCGCAGGAGGTGATCCATTGCACGTTGTAAATATTGAGTAGCGTTGCGAAGTCCCATCGAAGATCTGGTGAATTCGAAAAGGCCAAATGGAGTAATGATTACAGTCTTATGAGCGCCTTCAGGTGCGATAGGAACTTGATAAAATGCTTTCTTTAAATCTATAACCGAAAAGGTGTCGCCTTGGAGCTCCAGCAGAAGATCCTCTATAATCGGAAGCGGGTATCTATCTGGAACGGTACGACTGTTGAGCTGACGGTAGTCGCCCGTGATGCGGTACGATCCGTCGGCTTTCTTGACTAGCTGGCGCGGGCTCGCCCAGGAACTATCCGAAAGTCGGACGATGCCCATCTCCAAAAGTGAACGGAATTCGGCGCGCGCCGCTTCGAGACGTTCATCGTGGAGCTGGCGTGGCCGTGCTGCAGCTGGAGGTCCGTTCGTCACTATGTGATGGAAAGCGGAGAGGTCTGGCAATGAGATGGTGGTGCTGCCTGGAGAAGCTAGGTCTTGAAAGCCTCTCAACAGGTCAGCGAATACTCCTTCTGCGACGTCAGCAGAGATGTTGACTGCAACGGAGAATACCTGCGTTGGTAGCAGCATGCCAGTTGAGTAGTGCGAATGGTCAGCGTCGAAGAGCCGTCTGCGCTGGAGGTCGACAGCGAGGCCGAAATGAGCCAGAAAATCTGCACCGATGATGGGATTGCTGAAGTCTGCAACTATGAATTTCCACTCAAGAGGTCTAGCTAGAGCGAGGTCCAGAGCCATTGTCTGTGTGCCGTATGTGCTAATCGTCAAAGCGTTGGCTGCGCTGAGAGTAAGCAGACCACGAGTTCTCACCTCCTCAAAGAACGTGCGTGGCAGCAGGGAAACTGCCGAGCCCGTGTACACCAGGAATCGGAGCTTTGATGTTCTATCGACGATGTGCAAGCGGCGCTCTGTAGATGCGGCAACCGCCTCGGCACCAGCCGGTGTTGGACGATGCTGGTGCGGCTGAGGCAGCTGGACGGGCTGGACGAGGGCGTGGGTGCGAGCGGGCGCGACCTCTGCTGTTGTTGTTGGAGGACTCGAGTAGCTTGCTCTGCCTCTGTGAGTGAGTCAGGAGCTGCGTTAGCGTGGCCTGCAGCGTGGAGATGTCGCATTCTGGCTGAGGCGATGCCGTGCCTGAAGAAGTGCTACTCGAGGGCGGTGTTGGTTGGCGAGCTGCGACAGCATGGACTGGCGGTTCTGGAGCAATGGCGAGGTCGGACAGGAGGGCCAGCTCGTCGAGTGAGGTGGCTGGCAGCACTCGGCACAAACGGCTGGTGTTCGATGGCAGGAGGTCCACCCATTTGACCCTCATGGCCTCGCGGAGATGGCGTTGTTGGCGAGGCGCCTCGTGTGGCGGAGTAGCTGCGATGATATGCGGTCATCAAGGCGCACCTCATTCAGCACCTGGTGAAGCTGCGTGTCAGCGGAGATGGCCAGGCGCTGCAGCAGTGCGACTCGGAGGGCCCAGTAGCGGTTGGTGGCTGGCGGATGCCGGATGATAACTGACAGCTCCTGGGCGACGTCCTGAGGGAGGCGGGCCACCACCAAGTTGAATTTGTGGCGATCGCTGCGTACTCCGCTGGCCTCGAGCGCTGCATCGACCTGTGCGAGCCACAAAGCTGGATTAGCATTCCAGTTGGTGGACGCCGCGCTGATGGTGGTCTGCGTTGCTCCGCTGCGATGCTCCGCTGCGCTAGCTTACCGCTCCGCACTGCGTGCCGCTTGGTGGTGCAGGCTGCTGTCGCCGTGCTGACCTCGCTGGCAGGGAGACGACCGTATATAAAACTACTTTTGTAAAGGGGCTGGAGGCAGACTCCCTGCTGCTGATGGTGCCGTGCGACGAGATGCAGCTGGTGCTTGCCTGATGGTGCTACGGTGAAGAGGCGGACGACGGGCCGAACCGCGTGCTCGAGATGAGAGATTCTTCACCGGCGACGAGGCGCACCGGGCTTATTGCGTGCCTCCGCGCACTACAACACTGCTGCTCCCGAGAGCGTCGAAAGGGAAATAAAAATGGCCACCGCCGCGAGCTGTAGATGGACTGCGACGGGCCGTAAGTCGATAGCGGTAAAAACTTTCCTTCTCGACTCCGCGCGGTACGCCGAGAGAGAAAGGAGGGCTGGCCGCCGAGAGTGAGCGAGATAGAGCGTTGCGAGAGTAGCGTAGGTTGATGGCGCTGTGCCCGACTCCGAGGCGTTTTCTGTTTGGGGTCACCATTTTGGAAGTTACAATTATTCCTCCTTGAAATTACGCGCTATCGCTGATGGACGGGACACAGGAAAGGCGACGTGAAAGAGTCGCTCTGTTTAATACGATTAATACTCTGAAGACTTTATTCCTTAATACTATTATCACAGAATAATGGAGCGTGTGCTCTACTCGGCGGCCGAACCCAGAATGGCGACCGGGGGCGCGCTCCCCGCTCGCCACAACGTGGCGTCGGCCGGATGGCGTTATGGCGTCGACTTCGGCAGTAACCTCGCTAGTCGAAGTCGGGTCTTGGCCGCAGCGTCTGCTTACGCTGGCGGCGCTGCTGCTCAGTGCGTGTAGCCACATTAGTACCTATTCGAGATGTGTGATCTGCGTCGGGCAAGTTGTGCAATGACACTTGTAGTACGTGTGATCCGCGAATTACGAACTATTGAGAGTCGTAGGTTTATGTAGACGAACAATTAGTTTTGACGGCTACTTAAAGAGTGTAGAGTTGCTGCTCCAAAACGCTCCTAGAATCTTTACAACACGTTTTGTAAAAGGTAGCGACCCTTCAAAGCGTCATAACGTGGTTTCTTGCGTCTCTCCCACCGATAGTAAAAACGCCGCAACACACGATCAATTGATCAGCAACTGCAAATGCTGAAAATTATAACGTACTATCCTGTTCTGATGTGTAAAAACAATTATGCATAAAATATTATATAAATTCGCCCAGCGTTGCAAACTAGTACATAGCAGTAATCATGAATAATGGGGTTTAAGTACTAAAATGTATATTATTGTAGAAAGCGGGACCCACCTCCCACCACGTCTAAATGTAAAGATTTTATGATAAGAAATGCAAAAAAGTTTTTTTTTTAACTGGTGGCGCATAGCCAGAATTTAAATTTTAGTGTTAAATCACATGGAATCTAATCTAAAACGAATTTACAAAAAAAAAAAAAAAAAAAAAAAATATATATTTATCAGATTTTATCTAAAATGTTTCTATTTTGAGTTATAAGTCATGTTAGTTGTCAGGAAAAGCAAAAATTGAAAAAATTTCAATTTTTAATACGGCTAAATCTTTGCTTAGGGAGCAGTTAGAGGTCTGAAATTGTTTTTGTGTTTTTTTGGGGTATAACTAAATTAGTATACCGAATGAGTATACTAATTTTGACCGAGGTTTAAAATAATTTTCCACGGGTTGACATGAAATAGCTTATATATATATATATATAAGCTATTTCATGTTTATATATATATATATATATATATATATATATATAT
>JAZHPH010000466.1:0-62621 GCA_037356405.1 Nasonia oneida | reverse complement strand
GCGCGATAAACAATTCTATGATTTTTGGATACTTACCTGATCTTTGATTTTTGCTGCAGCTGGAAAAATTAACCTTTCAGTTCACTTTGACTGTAGTATTCCTGTCACTGCTCACGAAAAATGCAACTGATGAACGTTCCTGTGTACGGAGATGAACTTGAGAAATGAAAACATTCTGTTGCCCGTTGCTTAGAAACGTGTTTGAACATCGCGACTTTAGGAGAATTCGAAACTAGAAGCACCGCGTGTACAAAAATACAAATCTAGAGTAATAATATTTTTCCATGGGTGTAGAATTAAAAATATTAACAACACATCAACTGGCATAGTATAGAATGCTTAATTAATTTGTACCATCGTGGACAATAAAATGTGTAAAACTTTGGTATTTCTTTAAAACTTATTCTAATGTGTATAAACATAGGTGTAGAAAAAATGTTATTTTGCGTCTATATTAGGACGTGTAAAATATTTTTATGTTAGTGTAAAATAAATCATTACCAAACAAAAATAAAGTTGTGTATAATTTAATTGTGTATAATAATATGTGTTAAATACCAACCACTCGTAATTATTTTCTAAAAAATTTCAGTGCACAATATATTGTGTACAATTTGGAGGTATATTAAAATTGATTTCTTTATCGTGTAAATTTATACGTGTAGAACGATGCCTAAATATTTATATTTTCCATGTGTGTTTAATCAAAAACACATTGCGCAGAATAAAAACTTCATAAACGTTTGTGTTATATTAAATTGTGTATAATTCTTATGTGTATGAAACTGACCCTGCCGTTTGGTTGATGCCTTTGTGTCCACCGGTCAGGCTATCATGTAGAGTGGCTATGATTTGCTTCCTCATATTTTTATTGGGTGATTGGACTTTTCCGTAACAAATCATTATTTTGATTGGTGAATTAACAAATGTTCTCATGAGCAATTCGCTAACTAGTCCGGGTTCCAGGTCGTCAGTAAGGATTCTTATCGTGTTGAAATACCTTTCTTTCAGTACTATGGAAAATATGTTGTACTTTTTGTAGAGAGTTACTAATATTTGACTAATTTTTGGCTTCATGTTCTTAAAATTAAATTGTTCTATTGCGCTCCAACCTCTATTAGCAATTTGGTTATTGAGCTAGTGCATTCACAATCTTTCAATATAAAATGAACTATGTTGTCTTTCTTGTATATTAGACATTCTCTCACCGTGGTTACATTGTCTTGTATTGGTACACAATTCACACTTTTGTCAACTATTGATCCATTATTGGTCTGAAGGCTTGTTGCTGTTTAATATCTCTTATTAATTGGTTCCAGTTCATTTATTGTGAGCCAGAGAAATAGCAATATCGTTTCAGGTGGCTTTGAATATCTGATATCTATTTCTGATTGTTCATTCTTTTCAATTTCTGCTAAGATTCTTTTATTTATTTATTTTTTTTTCGTGCGTTTGGTACTATTCGCTGTAGGTTTTTTATGTTAGGTGTTTCCGATATTCTACCTTTTCCTGGTATGATAATGACGTCGCCGCTGATGTCTGATTCATGTTCAGGATCATTGTCCATTCTCTTTTGAAGTTTGACTTATATGCGATTTATTAACTTTTTCACTCTTTCCACCAGAACTTGGTCCATGTGTTCGGTGCCATAGTCTGGGTTGAGTTCATGCATTCTGAAATGCATTTCTGCAGTAGATTCTTCTTCTTCTAAGAAATATGAGGGTAGATCGATGACTGATTCGTGTTCTGAGTCCACTTTATCCTTTTTCGGGATTATGCTTTTCTCTTGGTGTCTCTTTAAGCTCTGTTCAAATTTCTTACTTGCTTCTTCTACCTCTTGTTTGCTCAATGTGATCCGTATGGATGATTCTTTCACTGAGTCATCATCTGTATTTATTTATGTGTTAGATTGTTCTGCTACACTAATTAGCACTTGAATGTTACTGGTAGTTCTATTCTAGCTGTCAGTCGATGACGTCTCTCCATCTGAGTCGGGGTCTTCTGATTGATAATCGTCAATCCTCAGTCCACTATATCTTGGATCGGGTAATGGTGGCTTTTCGGTTTTACTTCCTGCTAGCGCTGTAGATGATAGCCACGATCTGCGCGTTGGAGAGAGTTTTCTGCTGCTTGATTCATTTATTCCTTTCTTGGTTATTTCTGGAGGATTTCTCGATGAAGCATCAGCATTCTTGTTCAATTTTCCTGGTTTATATTTAAAAGTATACTCATAGCCGGTGAATCTGAACATCCATCTCATAAACTTTGCCCAGGGTCCTTTCTTATATGCATTTCATTTAATGGTTCATGATCACTAATAACTAGTGTACTTCTAAATATAATAAAATAAAATTATATATATATATATATATATATATATATATATACATATATATACATATATATATGGGACGTTTCACGTCAACCGGGCTATCAGTGCACCCAAAAGACGTTTGAGGTCTCAAAATGATTGTCTGGTCAAGGGCTTTGTAAAAGTTCTGGCCTCTTCAAAAATCCAATGTGGCGCATAAAATATGGAGCCTGAAACCTACGTTTTCATAGCACATTCAACAATAACAATAGTAAAAATGTTCTAATTTGTGAAATATCCCACCAAAAAGCATGTACAACTCATGATAGGACATATTATTGGTTGTTTTGGTTGTGCTTTCTCATATCCTACAACAATGTCTTCTCCTGCAAAAAAATATCGTATCGATAGATGCGTTAATCTATTTGATATTAATACAGGACACAGCAAATCTCTTAGGAAGATCTCCAAAGAATTTCAAGATGTCTATCCTGATTATCCAACATCTTCACTGATTTGTGATACATGTAGAAAATCTTTTTACAAACTACATGATTTGTCATCTCCAAACGTCAGTATGAGTGTTGATTTTGAATCAGAGACTGACTCGCCTTCGGTTTCAAACACGGATGCACCTATGCAAGATGATCTTACAGATATTTTAACTGGACTTAAAAACAAATTCCAATCCCTGCCGGAGAACGATCCATTACGTGTCAGTATTCTTACTATTTTGCCTGAACACTGGGCAATACGTACAATTATGAACCAATTTGGTGTGTCTCACAGAATGGCTCGTAAAGCAAAATATTTAAGAGAATCATATGGAGTTTTGGCTTCTCCTGTTGCAAAACGTGGAAAAATATTACCTGCTGAAACTACTCAGAAAGTTGAAGATTTTTACGAAAATGATCTTAACAGCAGAATTATGCCAAATAAAAAAGATACCGTCAGTATTTATTTATATGGTGAAAAAATAAAAGTGCAGAAAAGATTATTACTTACTGATATTAAGAACCTTCATAATCAATTTAAAGAACAGTTTCCTGAACATCCGATTGGGCTTACCAAGTTTGCCGAACTGAGACCAAAATGTTGTGTCTTTGCAGGATCCTCTGGTACACACAATGTATGTGTATGTACGATACACCAAAATTTCAAGGCGATGATTGACGCAGTAAATATAGAAAAAATCGCAAACAATATTCTGAAGAATTATAAAGATTGTTTGAATTTCGTTCTATGTGAGGATCCCAAACCAAGTTGTTATTTGAATGAATGCAAATTTTGTCCGGACATTCAAAAGTTTTCTAATTACGTTGAGAACATTATGGATGAGCACAATATTGATCAAGTCATCTTCAGCACGTGGAAATCAACCGATAGATACACTTTGATAAAACAATGCCTAACATCGCAAGAATTTATTGAAACTTTATGTTCTAGCCTAGAAAACTTGATACCTCATCACTTCATCGCTAAGGAACAATCAAAGTTTATTTCTACGAAGAAAAATAATCTTTCGGATGAAGAGGTTCTTGCTCAATTGGATTTTGCTGAGAACTATGCTTTTACAGCCCAAGATGCTGCACAGGCATTTCATTTTAATAATGATCAAAGTACGATTTTTCCTGCTGTTGTTTATTATAAATCTGAAGGCAAGCAAAGCATTTCAGTACAGTATCTATGTCCGACTGTACTACTCATGATGCCACTGCAATATACATAATGCAGCAAAAGCTTATACCTGAAATTCGCAAGGTTTGTCCCACAGTAAAAAAGGTAATATATGCTACTGATGGTGCTAAACAGCATTTTAAAAATCGTTATCAAATGAGTAGTTTAATGAGTCATAAGAGAGATTTTGGCGTTGATGCTGAATGCAACAGCACACGGAAAAGGTAGTTGCGATGGAGTTGGAGCGATAGTAAAGAGAGAAGCTACAAGAGCGAGCTTACAAGCTGCAAAAAATAAAGCAGTTCTAGATGTTAAAGCTCTTTATTCATGGGCTAATGGGCGATCATTCAATATAAAATTTTTCTTATACACCAAAAAAGATCACGAACAAACTCGTCAATTCCTAACAAAGAGATTTAAAAACTGTCCACCTGTCACAAACATACAAATGGGGCATGGATTTATCCCAGAAAATAATGAAACGTTGAAAGTCATGCATTACTCAAATGCCAATGAACCTAGGAACAGAGTAATTTATATCGGTGAAAGCCATTTATCACAAGTACAAACTCCACGAACGAGGAGCCAGAATTGATAAGAGTGCACAAAATGTCATTAAAGATTGATTCATTTGGCTAAATTATATATTTTTTCCATCCACGCAGGTATATACATATACACAGAACAATAGAAAAATGTAAGTGCAAAAACCGCAGACAGATAATTCTAAATCTAATAGACCGGAAAAATATAAGATTCATGTGCACAAATACTGATTCCGATAATACATTTATAACCATTTACCTCATAAACCCCCATATCGATACTTTAAATTGATATAAAATCATTTGTTGCGGTGAAATTGGTTTAGTGGCGGTATAATGTCCGCCATTTTGGATCCACCATTTTAAATTTTGAAATTTCGAGGTCAAGCTAAGATTCAATGACCCCGAAAACCCCCATATCGATACTTTAAACTGATCTAAAATCATTTGTTGCGGTAAAATTGGTTTGGTGTTGGTATAATGTCCGCCATTTTGGATCCATCATTTCGAATTTTGAAATGTCGAGGTTAAAATAAGATTCAGTGACCCTGAAAACCCCCATATCGATACTTTAAACTGATCAAAAATCATTTGTTGCGGTAAAATGGGTTTGGTGGAGGTATAATGTCCACCATTTTGATTCCGCCATTTTGGATTTTGGAATTTCGTCAGCATTGTCAATAATATGTCCTATCATGAGTTGTACATGCTTTTTGGTGGGATATTTCACAAATTAGAACCTTTTACTATTGTTTTTGTTGAATGTGCTATGAAAACGTGGGTTTCAGGCTCCATATTTTATGCGCCACATTGGATTTTTGAAAAGGCCAGAACTTTTTCAAAAGCCCTTGACTAGACGATCATTTTGAGACCTCAAACGCCTTATTAGGTTAACCCAAATTTTGGGTGCACTGATGGTCCGGTTGACGTGAAACGTCCCATATATATATATATATATACATATATCAAAAGAGAATACTTTACAAGGAAGAGAAAACATCCAGTAGTCCGATCAACTAATAGACACAAGGTAAGATTTCACATTATTACAATTGGCCCGCAAGTAAAGATCAGGGAGTACGTTTGTTGGCAGTGAACGAATCCTGACCAGATTCTCCCTGGACACCTGTACAATGTGTTAGATAGGTAGACTCACACACAGAAAGGAGAAACTCTTCAAGTTTCTACCTAATATATTGTATTAAAAACCAAAGAAATAACAAATTTTCAAGATTATGTATACTAAAGACAGAATCGGTGCAGTTATCAGAACCTAGTAAAATGTAAGTGGAAATAATTTAAATGGTTTTATTTAAATGTACTAACAACGTTAGGCGCGCGTTCTAGTTGTCGCAAATTTTTTCGATTTTCACTTTTTGAAGTTAGGAATTCAAACATACCCAGAGATCGCGAGCGAAAACAAATCAGCAATCGGAGAATGGAGATAATGATTACTATGTTTATTGTGGAGTAGGATCAAATTTTCCCTAGTGACTACCCTAGTGAAAATGAAAAGCGTGAAAAACTGTGAAAGAATTTAACATCAACATGTAGAAATATCAGGCTTTTTAATAACACTTTTTTTTAGCAATGAAACATGTCTGACTCCTCGAACGATGGTACTTTGTACTGCTGATGCTGTTGCTACATTTGTCATTTTAGATATACATTTATTAGGTATTCAAACACACAAAATAACACAGAAAATTTTGGATCCGTTAAAAAGAAGTACAGCTTTTCAAAACAAAGTAAAAGGACACATAAATCGTTATCTCTATGAAAACCAAGATGTCACTACCACGGCCAAGAATCTGATAGACATTATTAAAATACATATATCTAATTCTGACATCTTTTACAAAAAATTAATGATGTTAATTACATGTTATTTAAACATATCACTACCTGCAAATGGAAATATTATACAAGCTTGTACTAGGTAAGTTGTGAGTATTTAGTTTTTTTCTTTGTGAGTTTAATTAGTTAATTGTATATGATCTATTTTGTGAACATCCTGGATTTGAAGAAGTTCTAATGATGATTGAATAAAATATGCAAAAGCTAATAGAAACTTAGAATTCAAACTATTAATATTGAAATCACAATGATGTAATACTTAAAAAACATGATTTAACTTTTGATCATTCTACTTTTAACAATCGTACATTTTCAACATTACTTCTTGTAGATGTGACGAACAAAACTACTTGTGGAACAAGAAAAGTAAAAATATGTATAGACGTATAAATTGAATGCTTATTATTTTTAATAATCGAACGGTGTATTTATTACTCTTATAGTAAATAGTCTAATTTCATAACCTGTAAATTCATAAATTAAAAGTAAGAACATAGTTGAACTCACTATCAACCACTTATACATTCTTCTTTTCATTATCTTTTGCATGTGATGCATCAGAGTGCGCGGTTCACCCAGCAAGCCACAAAAGACGCTCTTTCCGGAGCAAAATCGAGCCGGGAACTGCGTACTTTTGGCCAAAGGATGAAGGAAAATAACTTTTATTCCATACCCGACCGAAATGGCCACTTTTTGCGCCTGAAAATCGGGGCAAAAGTAGCATACTTTTCCTGTAAACCTGTTAGCGGAGCAAAAGTAAAACCAGCGGGGCAAAAGTAAAATTAGCGGGGCAAAAGTAAAATCAGCGGGGCAAAAGTAAAATTAACGGGGCAAAAGTAAAATTTGCGGGGAAAAAAGTATTTTTTTTTTTTTAATGAGTGAAACAAAAATATTAAAAAACACGTCGATTTCGATTTTCAGAGACAAATAGTAGCCATTTCAGTCGAGAGTGGAATAAAGTACTATATGCAACACGGGACGAAAGTAGATTTTTTCCGCTGGTAGGTTTACTGCCCTCGCGAGAAGATTTTTCCCTCGGATGCTTACTGTCCTCGCTTCGCTTGGGCAGTAAATGCACCAGCGGGACAAATCTGCTACTTTCGACCCTTGTTGCATAATGTACTATTATTCCGTGTTACACACCGTATTCTTTAATGAGCTCATGAAATGGCTTTTTTATGCATGATGAAAGTTGGATAGATTATCGTGCATGGCGTTATAAATTCTTATATATTCTATTTTTATTTTTATAGCAAAAGTTACCTGCAAAAATAGGTAATGAGTGTATTTTCTACATAAATTGTAAAATTTGTAAAACTCTGCAAATGTATGATATTAAAATTCTTTTGTTCTTGCTAAATTTTTTTCCTGTCGGTCGAAATAAGCTACTTTACGTCCTTTTTTAGGTCATAAAAATCGTGCATGTGGTGTAAAAAAGATTTTTCCCCCGCTTTGAGAGGAGGTCGGAGATATAGCTTCGCAAACCCGCCACGGGGTATATAGTATTTCACAATTTAAAAAAAAAACTGAAAGTCCACTTGCCATTTTCTTTTGGTAGAATGATTCACTAATGTCAAAAATATGGCGCTTTGTTTATTAAATTCATGAAATTTAAGTAAAATTAGATTATAAGGTTAACGCTGTAATAGCGCGAACGCGCGTGAACACCCACTCCTATTTCACAACTTTTACAAAAACTAAAAGCCCGATTGGCACTTTCTTTAGGTAGAATTATTCACTAAACTCAATACTATGGCGCTCTGGTCTTGGTTTTTCATTAAAAGCTTTATTCTAAAAGTTATAGGAACAGAAAAACAGTGTTCTTAGCTCCGACATCCTCTTAAGATCGAACTTTTTCAACACTATATGTATTAATTTATAGTATAATCTTGGAGTAAAAAATCGATTAAATGTATAATTCATAACTTATTTTAAAAATTATTTCTCAGTAGGTACTCTAAAGAAGATAATGTAGGCGCCATGATAAAAGCTACAAAGTTTTGGCCTAAAGGATCAGTATTGAAACATTTAAATGGATATACAGTCAATTTAACTAAACAATAAGTAAAATATTTAACTGAGAATCGGTTGGACTTCTCCCTTTCTGATAATTTTAACAAGAACGGGAAATTATGGTTGGGCCCAGGATCTTTCGTAAATCACGATTGCAATCCGAATACACAGTACTATAGTTTCAAAAGTAACGGCGTTTGTTTGATAACAATTCGTAACATCCAACCAGGTGAAGAGATAACTTGTTCCTATGGTACTGATTACTTTACAGATGGCGAGTGTGAATGTGAAACTTGCGAAAAAAAATTCAAACCAAAGTTAATAAAATAATTAATTATTTATGTATTTTTTATAAATTGTTAAAAATGCGAATTATGACAAAAATCATTCTTAATAAAAATAAGTAAAAATATTCGATATCTATACTCGTTTCTTTCCTTCGTTCATTCAAATGCTCATCATATTTGTAAATTAATTGAATTTATAGTAAATTCGGGCAAAGAAATTTAAAAATGTTTTTAACTAGTACGTTTTAATCGCATCATCTTTTATTTCCCATGTTTTTTTTTCTAATGTAGAATCTAATATTTTTATATTTTTTCATTTAAAATCTGTGGAATATTAGGATCTTGATTGAACGCGATAATTCACGCGATTGCCTAATTTAGATGTTACCATCAGGATGGTATAAACACCTAAATTAGGCATCTTTTTCTGGAATTCTACATTTTAAATAATCTTTTTATAAAAATATTATGGCCTGACCTGTCGATATTTATAGGCGGTATCCTTGTGTGACGGGATATCATGACAGGCATTCACGAGCTCAGCGTAAGGCGTCTTTCCTTCTCCCTAGCCATACCTACTTCTCCTCCAACAGCTTTTAAGGCGTTGCGCCCGCCAGGGTATGATAGGCCGTGGACTAGGTCGAGCGCGTTCTTCCGGAAACCGGCAGAAAGGTACGGTCGACCACTCCTGGTAAGACGGAAAATTCTATCGATTACCAGGTACTGTAGCTTGAGTCTTGAGAGAAAAACTGGCATGAATTTTCTTGACTTCCTAATCGTTGACCTGTGCTTCTCTAATGGCTTCTGGAGTCCGTACCGACGGATGCCATTTTCGACGCCGCGCCATTTCGCGAAGCCTCGACCGGAAGCTCGCTCTCTTCAGAGCTCGCCTTGGCTTTCGCTCCCGGTGGCCAGCAGCCTTCCGCTCATTTCGAGCTTTTAGCTCTTATTTCGGTCTTTAGACCAACAAGCCGGTGAGACCCACAAACACCGCAACATTAGGACATCATCGTTAGGACGCCGCGCCAGCCAGCATCACCGCGCGGACGCCAGATGCCGCGTCTTATATCAGCAATGCATGGACGGCGGACGCCGCGTCAGCCAGCAACAGCAGCAACAACACCAGCGGCGCCATGGCCATCTTCATCACGGAAGGCTCTCGCGTGGCTCAAGCCTCCATTTTGCGTCGCTCGCGCGCAAACGGCCATCTTTGGGTCGCGCATCACATTGTGCGCTGCGCGACGTGGCAACAACATCGGTGACGACATCACCAAGACCAATACCGGCAACAACATCGCCAGCACGCCGATGCCGCGTCCTCCGTCACCACAGAGAAGCTACTCGAGGCTCAACATCGCCCAACGCAGCATCAGCAGCAGCCTCGTAGCCACGGACGCCTGCATCGCCGCCATACGCCGTTGCTTCACGCTGACATCACTCATTTTCAGCCCCTCCAGCAACTCGCCAGCTCGCGCCGAAGCTTCGGCATGTCGCGCGCCCCCCACTCTCACACTTGATCGCGCCGAGCTAAGTCGACAGCCGCCGCGCCAGACTAGCACATCGCGAGGCCCACAACGACTCGCTGACGACGACGCCGACGATCCCCGACGAGCTCATCGCTCCGGATCCTGCAGCCATCTCAAGCAGCCGATCGCCGTCGTCCAGCACGCTCATCACCAAGCGGCTTCGCTGCATCCAGCAAGCCGTCCCTGCCAGCAGCGGAGCATCCTTCCGACGACGACGCAGCATAGCTGATCGTCGACCTGGCAGCAGCAACCCATCTTTTTTTTACTCTTTAAATACAGCATCATCGGCCATAGGCTTCTGCGGATATATTTCTGGGCGCAAGTCCATCCAGCCGATAAGGACCTGGCGACTCTGGCTCACCATCAGCACCATCATCGCGGCCTCGCTTCATCCGGGCTACGCAGCGCTTATCAGTACAGGCGCCACGTCACGCATCCGCAGCAACCCTTTCAGGCAGGGCCTCCTCTACAGAAAACATTTCATTGTTCCTCGGGAAGTCCGCCCTTGTTACTGGTGGAGGAGTAGCTGTAGCGGTCCCCTCCTACCACCACACGCGGCCCGACGCGCTGCCTTGCGGAGCACAACAACGTGGCGAGCGCGAGGAGAGCTTAGAAGCTTAGTCACTTTCCTGCAGCACGATGGCCTGGCCGCCAGTGCGAACAGACCTAATCAATTTGTACATAACTTAATATAATCTAGTCACAATCAGCACTTAGTATCATCATTATTTTCTGTACCCTGTCTGTTCGTCCTTTCCTACATTATCTCCTATCAGGGAACGTAGAAGAAGAGATCCAACCATCAATCTCTAAACGCTTTTCCTCTGCCTAGAAGTCGTCGTTCGTAAAAGCACTAAACAAAGTCAACTCTCCAACAGCTTTGACTGACTACCGTCCGATCTCTCTACTCTGTTTCCTGCCCAAGGCGCTGGAGTGGCTGGTGCACAAGCAAATCTCAGAGTATCTTGAAACAAGACTTTTCCTTGACAATTTCCAAACTGGCTTTCGCACTGGCCACAGCACGTAGTCTGGCTTAATTAAGCTAACTGATGATGTCTGGCTTGGGATAGACAAAAAGAAAGTCTCTCTGCTACTTCTATTTGATTTTAGCAAGACGTTTCATACTGAGTGTCACGTCAGGCTACTTGGAAAGCCATCATCTTTCAGTTTTTCTAAGCAGGTTATCCGCCGCTTGCATCTTACCTCTCGGGAAGAGAACAGGCCGTCATTGGCGACAACAATGAACTCTCCACATTCCTACCATTAAAAACCGGTGTCTCATAGGGGTCGGTTCTAAGCCCCTTGTTGTTCGCGTTAAACATCAATGACATTGGTTTCTGCCTAGATTCAGATGTGTTCCATCTAATCTACGCGGATGACCTGCAGATTTATAGCCAATGCTACTTCGAGGAACTTTATTCCTGTTCTTTCAGGATGAGTGCTAACGCCGAGAGGATAATGGGCTGGGTTGCACTAAATGGACTTGAACTGAATGTCCTTAAGACTAAGGCAATCGTCCTGGGTTCCCCATACTATATAAATGCACTACCTTTTACTGCTAACACCTTTATAAATATAGGGGAGCCCGGGTCGACTATGAATCATCAGTGCGTAATCTGGGGCTGGTGCTAGACTCCAAACATACGTGGAAAGAGCACGTTACACAAATATGTAAACGTGCTCACTCTCTGATGTACCGGCTCTATTTCTTTCGGAAAAGTACTAACCTCAGATTGCGCCAACACCTAGTGCAAGCACTTCTATTTCCCATCATCGACTATTGTGCATTGGCTTACTGTGACCTGACACGAGAACTTGACTTGAAACTGCAGAGGCTTGTCGACACGGGGATCTGTTATATCTACGGTATAAGGAGGGACGAGCACATCTCCCCTTACAGGCGTAAGTTGCAATGGCTTATCACCGCCGGGCGTAGGAAATACTTCATGGCCTGTTCCAAGAAAAATCTTAAACACTTCAGTGCCTACCTACATATTAGCCTATTTTGATTTCCACGTCGCGCTCAGGCCTGTGAGGGGTTAAATGACCTCCCTGGATATCACGTCTTCAAGATGGAGACGTTTAATAATTCATTTTTCATCAGTGCTTCCTACCTCTGGAACAGTCTTCCATCTCACCTTTGCAACACTCTATCCATATTCACTTTAAACAAACAGCTAAAACATATTTCCTCCAATTGGAAAACACGCAATCATAACACAAATATACCCACTCGTTCATCTCATTTCACACTTTTCACACTAGCACACTCACACAACAATTTTATTCTTTTCTGCTTTTTTTTTCTTAAATCAATATGTACAACATAATGTACAATGATAAAAACATATAAATCTAAATCTAAAAAAAAACTATCCGTGAAGGGAGTCATTTTTATTAATTTAATAACATAAAATGAAAGCAGAGAAATACACCTGTCCAAAAAAGGTTGCACACCTAGCAATAAGTTTCGAAATCGCTGAAAAATATGATAAGCAGACGACTAGCTCAAATGAAACATAAGAATACATAACAATATAAACATGAGTGTAGGCTTGACGTAAAAAATTATTATGTAGAGATGTTAAAAATGGGTAATATTGAATAGAAAATGGATATGGATTTGAATGCTTTATTATGTTTTTGAATAACATAATCTGCACTTGCCTCAACATATTATGTGATCTTATTCTATTTTTCAGCAATGATAATGGTGCCCTCTGAAGGTCCTTGGACAGGTGAACAACCTTAAAACAAACAATAAACATAAATAATTAAAAATTCAGTAAATTTTAAATAAACTAGAAATTAGTTTAGCGCGTTTGCCGCGCGCGTTGATCTTGTTATTGCTGAACTCTCTGAAATCGCTCCCTATTTCCACTGTACCTGTTGATAACGATCTGAATTGGCTCTGTAAGAGCTTGAATTCGATACAATCGCGATCTCTTTTTTAGAAATGGATAGGTGCAGGTAATAAATGACATGATATTGAGACTCTCACGACTATTTAACGTAGTAGTTGCAAACTAACTGTGTAGTATTGATTCTAGATGATTCAAGCGATACTTCTATTGATTTAGTATGGATACGTCCGCTTAATAGGTAAAAAAAACGCGATCAATCGTGTCTTAATTACAAAAAGGTAATCATTTACACAAGATTTTACATAAAATCTAATCGAGGGAAAGAAAAGAAATAATTTCTGCAAAATTAGATATATGCCAACAAAAATTGTTACTGAAATCACAAAAAAAATGATCGTGAACTTGAATGGGTTCAAAAAAGAGTGAACGACCGGTAGATCCTTGAGAAATATAATATGGAAAAGTAAAACGTTCTTTACTGGCAATGAGGAGTACAAAAAGGTAAAGCCTGCTATTGTATATTAAACATTACTTTGTTTATGAAAATTAATATTAAAATGAGGATATTTTGCTTGCTAGCAAGGAAGCAGTTAGTGAACTAACATTGGTAAGTTAAACTATCTAGATGCGTTTACCTTATTGAGAACAAGATCTTGCAAAATGAATAACGGTACATACACAATTTGTATATTTTAAATAGTTTTTACAGTTAAATTTTTGGTATATATTATTATCCCGCGTAAAAATATTATATGAGATCTCATATGACTGAAATTCGTACTGAGATCTACATGAGATCTATATGAGATCGCATATAAGATCTCATATAAATCTCATATAGATCTCAGTACGAATTTCAGTCATATGAGATCTACATGAGAATGACCATCTTATAGTTTATTTAATTTATATAAATGAATGATTTGTTTGCAAGTATATGTATTGTTTTATACTTTTTTTGTTTTTACATAAATAACAAAACAGTTCAAAGAACAAAAAAAATGCCAAAGGCAAAATATTACATAAACACTTAAATCACATATGGTTATCATTTAAGAGAAGATGGGAGCTGTAGCTTAGCACACCCACCACGGGATATTTAGTATTTAACAAATTAAAAAAAAAGTAAAAGTCTGATTGCCATTTTTTTTTTGGTAAAATGATTTACCAATCTCAAATCTATGTTGTTCTGCTCATTATATTCATGAAAATCAAAATTAAAAAGTTATTGGTAAAGTTAAAAAAAAAAAAAACTAAAAGACAGATTCGTATTTTCACTAAACTCAACACTATGGCGCTCTACTTTTGTTTTTTCATTGAAAGCTTTATTCTAAAAGTTATAGGGAACAGAAAAACAGTGTTTTTAGCTTCGACATCCCCTTAATATAAAATTGTTACATTTATACTATTGTCTAAAAATATGCCTGGTAATAAATGTCTAATAGAATCCGATAAGTCTGGGTACAAATACCACATAGAAGTGCATATATGTCTATTGGGTATTTGCACTTGAAAGTTAACAGATTTTATCAGACATTTGCAACTGGGTGCCTTCCTAAATGATACTAAATTTTTATCTCTCGATATTCAAATGGTAATGATAAAGTTGGACATTAATTTGTCATATAAAGATTTTTACATCGATGTCTATACCCTATATCAATGCATGACAATTCTGTTTAAATTTGTATCCATAATTACTTTATAAGTTAGAAATGGTAAAAAAAGTATACAAAAAATTTGTGTTTTAAAAGAATTAAAATATAACAAAATTTTATCAAACACGTCTCTCTCTCTCTTTTTCTCTCTTGCTCACGCACGCACAGCCGTACGCCCCCGCACAGCGTACGCTTTCACTAGTGTGCCCGCACCACAAGTCGTCTCACTCTAGGCTCTATCTCTTACTCGTTCTCTTCTCTTGAGACTGGTAGGCGACCGTTGGTGCTTTAGTCGTCGTCTCCCGGATTCCTTCTAGACCTGGTGGCAGCTGGCTGCTCCTGCTCGCCCGCGCGGATGCTGCTGGTCGCCCTAGTCCTCTGGATGATGGCGGTGGACTGGCTGGCTTCCTCGGTAAATCGGGATGGTCGCTGGCTTGTCCGGATATTGGAACTTCCTAGTGCCAACGCGCTGCACCTGTAACACATATGCAACACATACACGCGCACGGGAGACTCTCCCAATCTTCTCTAATCATCGACCTGAGGTCGACAAACAGAGGAGGACACGGTAACTTTTTGTACGTCGACGTACTCCGTCGACAGTCGGGAGAAAACTGCCGGATTTCTCGCTGTTTCTCATGCACTCTCTCTCTCTCTCTCTCTCTCTCTCTCTCTCTCTCTCTCTCTCTCTCTCTCTCTCTTTCTCTCTCTCTCGAGCTCACTGGGCCCACGCTTCCTGCTGGCACCCGATCGGCTCACAGTCCACGCGGATAACGAGACACGCATCGGCGCCCGCTGATTGGCTCGTGATATGCGGAGGACCAATCAGCGCGCGCCGACTAAGCTCGCTCTCGCGTTAACCTTGACGGTTAGCTAGCACGTTCCTCGAACTTGAAGACAGGCCGGCGCCGACAACAATAAGCCAACTCGCTTGTTTCTTCCGCGCTCTCAGGACTTTGCTGCATGGATCGAGATTTCTCGTATCGACGCTGCTACGACGTTTGCAAAGTTGTAAACTCCAATGGCTTAAATGTGCTATTTTGTGCCTTAACATCTATGTATTACTGCTCACTACTCACTTCAAGTGCAGCGCAGTTCTGGTCAGTGCCATAAGATACTTCGTCAAGCATGGTTTTATTTACCATCCATATCAAAATCCCTAACTTTAACCTTTCTTTTACAGCTTTTACACCTTTGACAAAGGATTTACAATTCTGTTGTTCCTGGTCGGCAATTCTTCTTGTTTATCCCTTTCAAATACTCTTCGTCGAAAAGACTATATGTACTTGCGAGAATGTCGCGCATTTGCCAGATCTTCCAACTGTAACACTCGTTCCATTTCTCCGGGTGTGGGTTCTAGACTGCGTTGTCAAGAGTGATAGAACTTTTGGTCCCTTTCCCGACTTGTTCTCTCTCTCGTCTTGTGCTGTAGAATCTCTATACCAACCACAATTGTACGCTGCTAATCTCAACATGACGCAGTGTTTTTGTGTCCTCTCGGCGATTGCAGCTGTGTGTGATTATGAATTAAACCACAAAGTTGGAATCACATTCCGATTTAACCTCTCTTCACTGTCTCTCTTCTCACTCTCTCGGTTACTACTGAACGGCCAGGCTTTGACAGCACTAACGGTTGTCCTTGGCTTCATGATTGCAACGCTGTATGGCCAACAAGTTGCGCTACTAGCATTTGCAAACGTCTCATTCGTTATCATTTCTTTTTCCGCCTCAGTTATTAAGCTTGACCAATCGGTGCTGCCAGCGATTGCTACAGGCTTCTTCTCTTTATTACCACAATGACTCAAGTTCCGAAGCCTACGGTTTGCACCAGCGCTCCCAAAAATTTTCTACTCCACTATTTTTCCACTATTTTTAGTGAAAACAAGTGCGAAAAAAATCTTCATTGATCAAATTGATGGTTATCCCGTCGCAAATGTTTAAATGAGTTTCACGATTAACAAATTGATATTTTTAGAATAAACAAGACACATTCCTTTATGATCTTCCAGTTTAACTGTTTGTTGTAATTAGTATTTTGAAAAACTCATTTGTCAATAGTTTATTTAAACAATAACTGTTTAAACAGACTTCTTTTAACAAGATGCCATCATTCGAATATTTACTTCTGGCCCAAAACGTTAAGGGGAAAAGACTGGGTTAAATACAGTGTAATAAGACAATTAATAAATCATCTGCATAAATAATTCTAAAATTCTTATAATATTTGAAAATTTTTTTTACATATAGACAATAAATTTTTGAACAATTTTCTCTTCATGAAAAAAATTTAAAACTTCCTTTACCCACGGACAAAAACCCTCACACTATACTATCGATTTTAACAATAAATGCCACTTACCACAGCTTTTCTCGAAAATGCTGCATTTAATCCTTCTAAAAAATTTTGTACAACTTCAAAAATATATTTATTAATTTATACATATTTATTATTTTCAACGTTGAACAAACTGAGTTAAAAATGAAATGAATTTTATATCACTTATTCAGTGCATGATTTATTAGTTCTTTTTTTAATGTTGATATGTTTGCATTAAATAGGTTATTTAAACAAAACCGCACTCATTTTTAACTCAGTCTAGTTCACTTATTAGATGGATCTAAATGTGTTTCTAAAGATGTACAAGAAAGATTAAATGCATTATTTTCAAAAAAAAAGTGTGTTAAGTGGCCAAGTGGTCAAAATCAATAGTTTAAAGTGAGGATTTCACACCGCACGTAAAGAAAGTTTTAAATTTTACATAAATAGAAAGTAGTCCAGAAGCTTAATGACTACAAGTAAAAAGATTTTCAATTATTATAAAAATATAGAATCACTTCTACAGATCATTTATTAATTATTTTTTCACTGTATTTAACCGAGGATTGTCCCCTTTATGCGTTCATGAAAAATCAGAAGATCCTTATCTAACGAAATTTATCATATTGAGTCTTATAATTGAAAACATATCTAAATGGCTGTTTGTCGTAAGACTTATAATTAATTTTAGACTTATTAAATTGTTCATTAGCTTTTAATATAGAATTTATTTTTGTATACTTTTTTACCTCCGACCTGTCCAATTATCAAATTTTAATCTTTTATATAAATTTTGGGAAAAAATTTTCACAGATTGGTATATTCTAAATATCAATTTTGTAATATCATTCAAATAACTCATTATCCTATATTATATTGAAGGTTCGCCATTACATAAAGCAAATGAATCGAATATTTTTTCGCCTAAAAATGATGATTCGATGTCGCTCAAAGCGACACCTCAGATACCAACAGGTATACCAAAAAGAGAGCTTAAAATAACTATCTTCCAAGTAAATTCAAGAAAGTCATTTGAAGAACTGTCAAAAATACCGGTACTATCACCAATGAAAACAGAATCGGACTCTCAGTTAAATTTGTCAATCCCAGCGCAGATATCAGACGATTCATTGCACATGCTAGCAAAAACTAAATCAGAGTTTAAATCAAATGCATCTCACCCGAAGCTACAGACATCAAATAGTCTGCCGACTTCATCTCTACAAGCTCACTTGGAATCTCCACAGTTAAATATAACAAAGCCAGATTTACCAATATCAGGCGATCTGTTATAGTTATGGTAATAATTCACTACTTTCATTTTGAATACTAAATATATCTTTTTTTAAGTGACCAACAAAGTTAACTACATAATATTTTTTCCACTTATTTTTTGACAAAAATTCAATTAATTGCTATTATTTGTTTCAGATACACAATCTAATACCACACCTACTACACGAAAAAAAAGTTTATAAAGATCCTAGACGAAAAAAATTTAAATAATCATACGGTTAAACTTACATCACCCCAAAGCAGTCAATTATTTCAATCCATACCTATTGTAATTTCTAATAATGACTTGAATATTATGGACATGGAAGTAGTCATTAAAGGTAACATAAATTATACTGTTAACAAAAAACTAGTAAATAGCCTGACTCTTTTATAAAACGTTTTTGAGAAAATTTGCTATATCCAGTTAACATTTCTTATTTAATTGATTGTATATTGGATAATAAGCATTATAATTATTGTTAGCTGTTAAAATGTGCCTTAGTTATAAGAATCAAAAAAATTACTTTTTTTTATACTTTAAGACTCACAAATTGATGAAATGGCTGATTATGAAGTATCACCGGAATTTAAAAATAACGAGGAAAGTAAGAAGGTTTCTGCATCTGTTGTTCAAAGTGCAGATGGCCAAAAGGAAAATATTATTATGTCTGAAACTTGCAAGATTGACAGTTTCTCTGCTAATTTTGATGATGAGACTAATGATCCTACCTATTGTGCCGATTCTGGTGCTTCTGACGATTCTGATTCCGATGATAATGGTAATGGTGAAGATTCAGTTGAAAAAGTAGATACTCCAAGAAAATGTATAGACGGTACGTTCAAATTAATTAAGAAAAATCTTTTTTCTATGTCTTAGAAGCGTTTATTAATCAACTTACATTCGCGGTGATAATGTCAAACAATCAAAAAGATAATGTCTAAGTTATTTGTAGTTATGAAAACAAAACATTTGAGCAAATGTTTTTATGGGACTATTGCTATATCTTACTCTAAAAATCTGCTGGTAATCATTCTATTCGTTATCTAATTGACTGTTTTTCCCGCGAGTGATATGTACGTATGCATACATTCCTAACCGCAAAAAGAAAAATTCTATCATCATCATACTCTAAAAAATGAATGGTAATCATTTTATTTATTTTCTGATTGGTGGTTCACTTTCACGCGGAAACTCTACGTATAAGTGAATTCCTAGCTTAAAAAGTAATAACTGAGAAAATATGACAACAAGAACGCGCGAAGCGCGTCTGAAGTCTCTAGTGGTGTTAAATATATAGTATGATATCGCAAAAATGTTATATTCTTTTTATGTAAAAACAAATTTGATACATACGTGTACACTCAGAGGTAAGGTATTCTTGTGGAACGTTTTTGAAATTACGCAGCCTGATTAGTTACATTTGTGAATTTTTGGGAATCGAGCTCTCCGATTGAAGAATTTTAAAAAGCGTTCTACAAGAATACCTTATCGCCGAGTGTAGATAGTAAAAATATCGATTCTGTAGTATCTTTAAACAATAAGTAAATTTTTCATAAATTTTTGGAATGAAGATGTTTTGAATCACAATAGGCAGCACGGAATACTTTATCTAATAATTATTTTTGTATGCATGTCATAGACACTAATCAATATAAGGATACTAAATATCAACATGTCGATGACTTTATAAGATAAGTATTTTTTTAACTGTAGCATCAGTAATCAATAATTTCATGGATGTTCGTGAAGTATCATTGGAATCAAAGAATAATAAAGAAAGTAACATTCGCGTCCATGCACCAGTTGTTCAAAATATAGATGACCAAAAGAAAAATAAGATGTTTTCTGAAACTATTACAAATGCTAGTTCCGCTGATGTTATTAATGATGAAGGTTCTAAAGATCTTACTTTTGCAATCAATTCTGACCATTCTGACAAAAATGATAAAGATGAGCTTAAGGAAGTAGCTACTCCAAAAAAGTGTACAAAAGGTAAGTAAGAATTGAAGATTACAAAATGTCTTAAAGTGTTTGAATTGATTTGTAACGTGCCAAAACCCGCGAAACTATTTTTCTCTATTGCTTCGCGCCCCGAATCCGCGACACTATTATTTATAAGAACGTTTCCGAATCTCTCTGTGATCTCGGAGGAGGTCCCGTCAGATCACCCTTAATCGAGATAATCAGGGTTGATTGGAAAACACACTCAATTTCTATTTCAACCTCTATTTATTATCTTTTTCTTAAATTCACAAAAATCTCGCTCTTCGTGCGACAATGCGTCTCTCCCTACTCTCCAATGCCCTTCCGCACACTCAATCTCTCTCACTCTCGCACGCTCGATACTCTCTCTTGCTCGCTCGGCTCGTCACGTCCCGACGAAGTCGGTAAGGCAGGGCGCCGTGCTGCCGCGCTCGGCTCCGATGCCACGCGCCGTTGGCTCGCCCGCTCTCCTTCCCCTCTCGCCCGCCCTAGCAACACAAAGCAGCTGACTTTGTGTTGCTAGGGTCACTCACCACTCTGCGAGAATCCTACGCGACGCGATCTCCTTACTCTCAGCAACGCACACACGAACACTCGATTGGCACTCGCGAACGCGTCTTCTCTCGTCGACGACTCGCGATTTAGACGCTCGCTCTATCTACCGACCAATCACCGCACTTCTCCCCAATAGCGACGAAACCGACGAGCCCGATCAGTCTGCTGCAAGTCTGAAAACAAACTATTTCGCAGCCGACTTCGCTCTCTCCCAGAGTTCCTCGCTCCGCGCTCGCCCGATTGGTCCCGATGTTGCTGGGCGCGTCTCCATACTCTCTCTATTTCTCTCTCTCTCACTCTCTCTCTCTCTCTCTCTCTCTCTCTCTCTCTCTCTCTCTCTCTCTCGCACTTACGGATATGATTTCGGCGCTCTGTCGCAGCAGAACTACATTTCGCGCCCGCGATCACGCATTCCGGGAAAACTCCCCTCGACTCCTTTTGCTCTTGGAACACTCGTCGGCTCCTTACTTGACGGCGATGCCCTCGAACTCCTTGCCCTCCTCTCGATGTTTCTTCCTTCTCCGATGTCCCTCGCACAAAAACAAAACATACGCGCATAAATAATTGCAAAACGCAATTATTATTCTCTCAGAAAATGCGTCCTTGCGACGGACAACGTCCCATCGCAGATTACATATAAGATTGATAGAATTATGCAATATTTACGATTAATTTTTTCTTATATGTTTAATTTTAAATGAAAATTAGAAACACAAATTAGAAAAATGTGTGCTGTAGTTGCTAGCTGACTATAGTATCTTATGTATATTGACGCGCTTGAGCACCCACAGATCTTTCTTCCATTTCACACGCTTCATATCTCGCACTTACACAAAGAGTTTTTTTTCTATCTCTCTGTATACCTATTTTTAAAATGTACAACACAATATACAGAAATAGAAACAAATCTAAATTTAAATCTACCATTTTCCTTTACTTATACAAAATCTGTGATTGCTAGGACCAAACCTGACATCGGATTGTAAAAGCGCATCAAGATAAATAAAGATACCTCACTGAGGCAGCAAGTAACTGTTTCTTGTTTGCGTGTTAGTGATTACTAATCATTAATAAATATTATAATTTTTTTGAAAAATATTTTTTTTATACATTTTGACTATCTTACTCTAAAAAAAGACATGGTAAACATTTGTTTTATGATTAGTTGTTACTTTTCCGGCGTGATCCCTACGTATATATGAATACCGTAACGCAATCGGTGACAATTGAGGAAATATAATAACAAGAAGCATTATAAATGTATTTTATTTTTTTTCGCAGAATCGGATAAACAACATAAAAAAGAGTCATCAATTTTTGAAGCTCAAAATCTACTTACACCTGGACCTCCTACAATCAACACAAAAAAGCAATTTGTGTCACGAATTATTGTGAAAGATGATAAAAAAAGACTACCCAAAAAACGTTGTTGTTTTTACTGCCATAAACGGATTGGTGATCAAATAAGAAGACATATAAAAACTGTACATAAGAAAGAAGAAGAAGTGATTGCGACTAATAAGCTAGGTAAAACAGAAGGGCATGAGGTCATCATAGATATTATTAATCGCGGAGATTATTGGTACAATATTAATCAATCATCTGAAAATAATGAAAAACTTGTCGCTGGAAGACTGAATAGGCGTATTCCAGTTAAACCTACAGTCCATCCTGACTGTGAAACAAGTACAGCAGTTAGTGCTGGCGTTATGAATGCTTTACCGTGTACTACAACTGCAAGTCTAGAAGTCGATCCAAAAACTGGTAAAACATACACTTATGATTTGCCAGAAAAAGAGACAGGAGATAAATATGTGCCATGTAAGGGCTGTTTTAAGACATTGAAGAGAGATACTTTAAGAAAACATGAATGTCCCAATGTAAAAAAGTTCAAGGGTGTGAAAGGAATTCTTCAAGAAAGCGAGAGCTTAGTGCCAGATATTCATCCTGTAGCTAATGAACGCTTAAGAAACCTAGTTCTAAAAATAATGCAACAAAGCGAGATTCGTGATCTCGTTAAAATCAATTTCGAAATAATTTTATATGGCAATGATTTAATCACTTACTATACAAGTGATCAAAACTACGCATGGATAAGTCATCGATTAAGATTGCTTGCTGAAATTGTTTTAAATGTAAAAAAGATAAATCCAGAAGTAAACAAATTGGCGGATATTTTAAATAAAAAATGTGCACAAGCTGTGTCAGAAGCGATGCAGATAATGGAAGGTCTTGATCCTAAGACGGGTTTAATTACAAAAGGCAATAAAGCCAAAGAATTTAGTGCATTATTTAATAAACTTATAGAATTTCTGGAAGGTTATTATGCGGAAAATGATTTGACTAGTCAGTGCGATGATCTTGTACAATTTAAAGCAGCATTAAAAAATAAGTTTAAGTTGCTAAATAAACAAGCTCGAGATTGTAATCTAAGACAAACAAAACAAAGACCTCCGAAAAAGGTACCCAAGACTTCTGACATAAATAAACTGTGTAATTATGTTGATGAAGTACATAATGCAGCTTATCGAAGACTTAAGGAGGGATATCATTATCAATCTTGGAAAAATCTCAATGAGACGTGCTTGATCAGAATACAACTTTTTAACCGAAAAAGACAAGGCGAAATTTCAAGATTGGAAATCGCAGATCTCAAATCAGATTGTATGTATAGCTTAGATGAAAACTGTGATGGAGACGAATTCACAAATCTGACTGAAGCAACAAGAGGGGTAATAAAGGATTACGTAAGAGTTGCTATAACAAATAAAAGAGGCCTTAAAAACGTTGGGTTAATAATCCACAAAAAATATATAAAATCCATAGATTTAATTTTAAAACATAGAAAAATTGCAGGAATATCTGAGTCCAACAAGTATGTTTTTGCTAAAGTAACATACAACACAGCAATTGATACACATTTGAATGCTTGTGATGTCATGCGAGGATACGCTAAAAATTCAGGAGTAGAAGATCACGAAACTCTACGTGGTACTTTACTTAGAAAACAACTTACAACCATGGCATATGGAATCAAACTCAAAGATCAAGAATTGAAGGACTTAGCAAACTTTATGCGCCATGATTATGAGATTCATAAGAGTTACTATCGTCAAAAAATTCCATTGCAAGAATTAATTACGTTAGCACCTTTGCTGGAGCAAGCTCAAGGTAGTCAACGAAATTAACATCACAAAAGCAATGCATCAGCATCTGAAAATTCTCTCATCGTAAATGAATCAGTCAATACTAGCGAGTACGAGCCCAAACTTCATTAGAAGGTATTTTTGAGCCTAATAAGACTTGTACTGCTTTAAATGATTGTTAAAAATTAACGAAACTTTAATTTCAGAACCAACAACAGATACGACTGAGGATCCAATGAAATCTAATTTTTTTTATCGCAAAGCTCAAGAAAAACAACAGAAGAAAGAGGAAAAATTAAAGACACGTAAAAGAAAGAGAAATAATTCTGATGAGAATGAAGATAGCAATTCTGAATGTAATGCAAAGCAACAGAAAAAAACTGGTATGTAAAATATATTTTTAATGTCTTAAATTAAAGTCTTAAGAGCGTCTGCCGCGCCTTGGACTTCCACACGTGCTCAAATCATCATGCGAGTCTAAAAAAGCCAATTCGTCCCTTGTTTTGTACAGCGCTTATTATAATTGTGAGCACTTTCGCCCTGCTGCTCGGAAACCTTTTAAAAACTTGATTTTCGCTCCACTTTTCAGGTGGTAAAAAGAGCCTTTTCGATGCACGTGTGATAAAAACGAACTTGTTATCTCATGCAATGGGATACCTTTTATGTCTGTACCGTTGATAATGTACTTCTCGATTATGCTCCTACTATCTACTATGTCTAGATCGTCTTGACTTTTGCGCGTCTCTCGTATAGACTTCGGCTGCTCCAGCTCGCGATTCAACAACTAGTTGAAATCAAGGCAAAACAATTTTGGTGCGCAACAAGTTCGCGCGTATTCTCTCGAGTTGCCGTTAACAATTATTCTATTTCAGACCTCAGAAGTGCCTTGCAATGCCGGAGCTTGGTTTTTTCTTGAAGAGGTTGGACATTTTTACTTCTTACTGGGTTTATTTTGATTAATTTTTCCAAAAACTTCTCTTCTTGCCTCTTTCTCAAAAGGACTTTTTGTCAATGTCATACTCGCTCACCTGTCCTTGATATCTACACAATCACATCGTTTCTAGCACTACACTTTTATAAAACTTTTAAAATATAATATTATTTCAAACTAATCTAATATAATATTTAGTATGCAGAACAATGAAATGAACAAGGTATGTTTCAGTAACTACTCTAGAAAACTTTATGATATAGGCTGTCATGTCCCAAAGAAAATTAGTCATATATTCTTGGTCATCATCATCATCTCAGAATTTGTTGTCCCTGCTAAAAATAATCAATAAAAGCCAATACAAAAAATTTCTATTGAATTTGAGTCTAAATCTGAATCCTAATAAATGCAATAGAAGTAAATAAACTTTAAAATCCAATGTAGACTAATTGAATTTATGTTCATAGAAATCAATAAAGATGCATAGCTATGTCTTCGATTGTATATTGACATTTATGTAAAATCGCTCAATCGATTCAATTGAATTTAATTGGTTTTTAAAAAATTACAGTATTATTGATATTCCAATTTATTTTAATGGAGAAAATACCAACATAATGTAATTTATATTAATTGACTTTTAAACGTATAGTATTATTGTTATTTTAATTGATATCAGTAGAAAAAATGTAAGCAAAATAGAATTCGTATTAATTGACTTGTATTTGTAATATTCCAATTGATTTTAATTGGGAAAAGGCTAATACAATGTTATTTATATTAATTGACTTTAACAATGATGATATAAATCTGAAATGAAAACAGGATAATCTATTTAATTTTATATTAATACAAGAGGTGGAGAATTTAAATGTTCGGAGAAATTTTTATTTTTACCTTGGCATATTCTTAATTTTTCAGGATGCAGTTTATCTGGTTTTTCGGAATTTTCCCCTTTGGATTTATTACTTTTTTTCCAGATATTGTGGAGCGTAATAACGTTGCTTCTCCAAAAATTGTCATCAAACAATTTGACACGAACGTATATGGGCTTTTTGCACGCAATAACATTTTGTCCCAGACGGATGATGCCATCCATTGGTCTCTACCAATGTGAATCTGGAAAATAATAGAAACAATTAGTGAATTAGAAAATGAAATCCTTCAAAACAAAAATTAATAAATTACCTGGTTATCTGACTTCCTGACGTATCCAATCGGAAGAAAATTTTTTCGGGTGTCCAGATTCACCGATGTTTCTTCATTCAACTAGCTACTTATAACTGTAAAAAAAAACAAAGCTATTGATGCTAAATTGTACATTTAATAAAAGGCATATTTATATAAATGCTAAATTATTGTGTAAGGATGGAATTACTATTAAAACTTGTAAGCATGATGATTTTTAACACAGCATGCATTGCTTTACATTAATTTACCATTCCAAACTTGCGCATTTATTCCAAAAGGTTACAGAAAAAAAAATAATGATAATAACATGAAAATGAAAATACATAGAGTTATGAAGGAATCACTCGCTTTGTTCACACCACTCGTTCTAAACAGCATCTCTAAAGACGAATCTCAACAACCAGTTACCAGAAAGCATGCAAAAATTAAGTTAATAGTTGTATGCAAAAAATGCGTAAAAACTTGAAACTGCGCGTGCCAATTGATGCCCAAGGGTTCTTTTGATCAGCACGATGAGGTTTTAAGTTTTTATACATATGTCATACAATATTTTTCATTCACGGAGCGGAAAATCGCAACTTTAAGACAATTAAAAATGTGCAAAATTGTATTTAACGCCCAGTGAAACAAAAATACTGTTTTACAGCAAGCGAAATTATGAGATAGCCATCAAACAAATATAGGCATAAAAAGTGAAATTATTTAATTCAATAATTAAAACGTGCCCATATCAATTTTTCCAGTTGTATACCCGAAATCCTCAGAAGTAGAATACTCCACAGCTATGAAACCATCACGGCATCATTTTCGTATTGTCAGCTGAAAAAAATATTCGTATTATAGTTTATAGGACAACACATAGAAAACATAGTATTCAACTCTTTAAGGTGAATTCTGAAAAATAAAAATTATCATAAATTTATGAAGATAAGAGTTCCATTAAATCGCCGATAAACGCTGAAATTGAAAATTTAAGGAAATTCCATACCTAGGACTTTATAGTCAATAATAAAGAGCACTTTTTAATTTCAAAATTTATATGCAAGTGACCTATGTATTATAGAACTTCCTCAAGTAACTTAAAATTCATAAATTAACCGTATGTTTTAAACATTCAGATTGACTTGCCTTTTTCTGCATCATTCTTTTCTAATAATTGCTTTTGAAGTTGTTTATTTTACTCTACGTACTCTTGTACTTGTTTTTCTGAATCATCAAGTTTTTTTTTAAGATGTTTGTACTTCTTTTCCATTGCTACATACTCTTTCTGTAATTTGTGGTATTTCTCTACAGTTTTTTTTTCTGTCCTTTAACTGTTTCTCCAAATCTTCTATTTTTTTATTACAATCTAGTATAGTCAAATTACTCAAGATCTGAAAAATAAAAAATAAATGATTTAATAAGGATATAAATTTACTTTCTTGCAGCGTTCCATATGCCATATTTCATTCATTCGAGTGTGTTTTTACATAAAAACAATACTTTACGCGCTGTTACTTGATTAGTAAATCCTATTGTTATTTATAGTTTGAGTGCAACGTTATTGATATTGATTGATATAAATTGATATTAATTGATATAAATAATATTGATTGAATGTTGTTGATATTAATTGACATCATTTAATATGAGATATTTAAGTTTTTAAATAACATTGGAGTGAAAGATTTTATCATCGTACCTTAGGTCCAGCACTAGAAGATTTATCCTTCACTTTGGCAGAAATGACTGAGGATGAAGCTGAAGTATCATTTTCAATCTTCTTAATATCCACTGAAGCCTGCTTCTCATCAATAGTCTGTGCTACAGCAGCTTTAGTTGTAGATGCAGGCAGCTTCGTTTGCAAAGACAGCTAAAAATTCAGACAGAGAAAAAAAGTGAGAAAAAGCCAAGCTTTGATTATAGTATTCTATTAATACATAAGTATTTAACGATAACATTTACTGAATAAAGCACTCACTAATACAATAACTGATAGAGCGCATGTATGTATGCACATGTAAACTCATATACAGAAAATATTTAATTAAAATTTGTAATGGTAATTTATCAGATATCATAAAAATAGGTACTTTTGTAACTATTTTTATGATATCTGTATATAATTCCAGGTTTCAACTATAATAAAATACTGTTACATTTCCATAAATAACCTTCTCATGGAAGGGATTTTAATGAAAATATAAAAGAAGTTTATTATGTAGAGACATAAAATTTTGTACAAATGTTTTACAAAATATTTCGAAACTAATTGCCATTCCAGATTTAAATTAAATGCATTCAGTATATGGGTTTACCTATAAATTCACTCGCGCACTCCCAGTTTTTAGAAGTGAGAGTAGCAAAGATTCGTTTTTACAACACCTCACAGACTGATAGTCCTACCTTGGATGCAGAAGGCTCCAGTGAATTGGGCTCAGCTGCCTTGCAATCCTTAGAATCATTTTCTATTTCATTATTGAACTGTGCTTCATTGCTGCCTGTGGCTGTTTTCTCACAATCAGCAGCCTTTTCCAAATGCTTTATCGAGTTATTTTTTTCTTGATCCTTATATATATTTTGCGGCTTCTGCTGCATTTTATTGGAAAATTGATTGTCAATTTTCTCTAACTTCACAGCACAAATAGTGTCATATTTTTTCATTTCCTGTAAGAATAATTAAAAAATAATTAAAAAATAATTCAAAAATTATTTTAAAAATTATCAGTTTATAATATTAGTGCTGTTCATAATACCTGCAAGTTCTTTGTTTTTTTCTTTGGAAGCCATAAACTTTTTGTTTTTGAAAGTTTTGTCGGATTTTCACTTTCACTGGCTGTATCTATATGTTTTGACGATTTCACCCTTTGTCTGCATGTTTTTACAGCTTCGTCTAGCTTCTTCTCGGATTCTAAATAAATGTATTTTAAAAATTTTGAATGGTATGTTACAAAATTTAAATTGTGGTAAAAATATTTTAGACAAATATGTTATGGAAAACAATTATATATTTCATATTTTTTACAATAAAGCTTTGATCACAATAATAGGAGGATAAAGTCGACAATTAATTTATATACAAATATGCTACAGTGTACAGGATTATGCTTTTAAAGCCGACTGTAATCTTAATGGACCTATCTTACAGTGCTCAAACAGAATCGTCAAGATGAGTCTTATACACTGAGAAAAAAATTAAGTTGGGGTTACTTGGTAGCATAAAGAAGCATGAACTAGTGTGGTCTCCAATAAACATAATCAGAGAGTCCTGTAGCCAGAGCCGGAGTATACAATTAGCCAACGTAACCCCAAAATGTACCTATGCTAGCTGCCTTGCTTTATAAATGCATTACATATTGGATTAATCGATCGGCTATACTAAACATGCTTATACTTTAACAACTCTGATAATGATTATTGGACTCTATACAGTAATCCTAACTTTATATTTTCCTCTCAGTGTCCGTGACTGTCTGGGCTATTAATTTTACTGTGCTACTCTTATTTGGTATATTGTTTTTAAAAGTAATTTTAAAATACAAAACATAAAAAAGTCAATACTTTCTTTAAATCACCTTGTTTATACGCAAGTTAAAATGAATTTTCAGCTTCAATTGAAATAATAAAAATAAGAATAAAAACTGGAAAAATAGAATCTCGATTAAGACAAAAAAAGTTAAGAAATAAAATGCGAGTCTGGTTTGTTAGTGAGAGGTGGAAAACAAATAAATGAATATATATATACATATAAACACACACCATTACTTCTCTGTCATATTCTTATCAACAATTTATGTATATATCACTACTGTGAAATGATATAGCGTTCTTATCTTCCATAAAGATAATTTGTGCTCTGTAGAACTTATTATTGTCTTTCTCGTCCTGCACAAAATACTCTTTACTGTCGTTGAATGTGAGATCTTCAAATACGTCGTTTATTTTCGCAAGGAAAGAAAAATCCCCCCACCACCGCGCCTGGCGGAGAAGCGCGTGAGGGGAAGTGAGCGCGACGGCTGCCGCGGCAACAAGCAAGGGAAGCCGTTGCTACGAAGATTGGCGACGGCTGCGGCTAGGTAAGGGGGAGCGGCCGTGATTATAAACCAACGCAACTAACATTGCCGCGACGACTTATGATCGGCTTGCGCTAAAACTTTTATTAAGAAAATTGTAAATATCGAACGTGCATGTAACACAGTACCATTCGAGATGCATGCTAATAATTTGCAGCTTATCAGTAGGCCGATGATTAATAGTTGATATTTGAATATCGCTAATTATCTCTGGCTAACAATGATAATATGGAACTCTGGAACACAAGCATTTCTTCGGTAAAAAAGCAAAGTTAATGTCTCAGAGCTTTCAGAAAAATGGTCTCGTGCTCAGCTGATTTTCAGACTGTCGCAAATCGGCGTACAGTCGCGTACAGCTACGCTAGTCGAAAGCAGCAGCTTAAAAATTTTCGTGCTCTACTAATTTTGAGACTATCCGAAATCGGCGTACAGTCGCATAAAGCGTTGCCCATCGCAAAGCAACTTGATTTTACAATAAATAAAACAGACAGATTTTGCCATACTTTCTGCGGGACTTTCTGCGGGACTATCTGCCGGACTTTCTGCCAGACTTTCTGCGAGATTTTCTGCCAGACTTTCTGCCAGACTTTCTGCGAGATTTTCTGCCAGACTTTCTGCCAGACTTTCTGCCAGACTTTCTGCGAGATTTTCTGCCAGGCTTTCTGCCAGGCTTTCTGCCAGACTTTCTGCCAGACTTTTTGCCAGACTTTCTGCCAGACTTTCTGCCAAACTTTCTGCCAGACTTTCTGCAGGATTTTCTACGTGACTTTCCGCGCGACTTCGTGCAGGACTTTGTGTTTTGAAGTGCTTTTGGAGAAGCAGCTCAAAAGTTCTTGTGCTCTACTGATTTTCAAACTATGCCTAATCGGCGAAAAGTCGCGTAAAGCTATCGCCCGTCGAAAGTCAACGATATTTTACAATAAATAAACGATTCACCGCCGGACAAGTTCTTTTGGAGAAGCAGCTTAAAAGTTCTTGTGCACTACTGATTTTCAGACTATCCGAAATCGGCGTAAAGTCTCCTATGGCCTCGCCCGTTAAAAGACAACCATATTTTTTATTAAAAAAGCGATTTTTGGCGAGATAAGTGCATTCGAGGCAATTCCGGACAGCGGGCAAGACGTTATATTTATCATCTGAAAAGGAAAAACATTTTTTAACAATTCATACAATATATTTAAAACAAAAACATGAAGGTAAAAATAAAAAAATTTAATTTAATTAGGCATTTTCCCTTGCCCGTCCCTCTCGTCGGCAATGCTCAAAGGGCCCTCCTTCCTCTCTTGTGCATTCGTGAGCGCGCCGCAATATGTCGTGCGTAGCTCGCTGAACCATTTCTTCGGGAATGTTGTTCGCATGCTCCCTAATGCGTTCCCGCAGCTCTTCAACATTCTGGGGTGCTCCGTTATGGTACACGCTCTCTTTGCTGTTGCCCCAATAAAAATAATCCAGCGGATTTAAATCCGGTGAACGAGCTGGCCAATGAGTTGGTCCACCGCGTCCAATCCACCTGCCTGGGAAGAGGTTGTCTAGATGATTCCTGACATCAATCGAAATGTGCTGGCGCCATCATGCATGAATATGATGTGTTGCTGCTGTTCCGGTGTCAGGACTTCATCGAGCAACATTGGCAGCTCCTCTCGCAAAAAGCGGAGGTAATTGTGCCCATCCAATCTGTCTGGCAGCTCCCACAGTCCTACTACTCGATTTCCAATAAGTCCTGCCCACATATTGATGGAAAATTTGTGTTGGAAGCGATCTGAAATAGATATTAAAATTTATTTTACGTAATTCGAACTTTTGGTCATAACATACGGGCATTCTGATAAGCATCTTTAAAGTTCTCATGCTCTGCTGATTTTCAGACTATCCGACATCGGCGAAAAGTCGCGTATCACCTCGCCCGTCGAAAGACAACTTTATTTTTTAATGAAAAAGATATCACAGCGAGATAAAGACATTCGAAGAAGCAGCTTAAAAGTTTTCGTGCACAGCTGAGTTGACTATCCCAAATCAGCCTAATGTCGCGTAACGCCTCGTCCGTCGAAAGGGCACTTTTTTTACAATAAATAAGCTATTTACAACGAAATAAGGGTATTCGGATAAGCATCATAAAAGTTCTCGTACTTGGCAGATTTTCTGACCATCGTAAATCGGCGTAAAGTCGCGTAAAACGTTGCCCGTCGAAAGTCAACTTTATTTTTTCATAAATAATCGATGCACTACCAAATAAGAGCACGCGGAGCAGCAGCTAAAAAGTTCTCGTACTTGGCAGATTTTCAAACCATCGAAAATCGGCGTAAAGTCTCGTATGGCCTCGCCCGTTAAAAGAGAACAATATTTTTCATTATAAAAGCAATTTATGGCTGTTGAGTGCATTCGGGGCTGCACGTGAAATGTTCTCGTGCTCGAATGATTTACCGACAGTCACAAATCGGTGTACAGTCGCGTATCGCCTCGCCTGTTAAAAGACAACCATGTTATTTTTTAAAAAAGCGATGCACCTCGAGTTAAGTGCATTCGGGACTTGACATCAAAAGTTCTCGTACTCGCATGAATTTCCGACTATCACAACGCACAATTTTGACATTACAAAAATAGAAAGTCGATAAACTGTAACCCGCGCGAGTCAGCAGGTCTATTTCAATAGTTGTCGCTGTTAGTTAATTTCCCCCGAATCGCGTTGGGTTGGGAAAGCGCGAATAGCGCTCACGCTCGAAAGACGCACTATGTATTTTATAAAAACTAGACTTGGCGCAGTGCGCTGCGCGCAGTGTAGTATACTATTACAATAAAATATAAATGCTTGGTTGATATTTTTAATATTTGTTTTCTATTACGGAAATATATCAAATTTTACAATATATGATTCATTTCGCAATTCGCGCATATAAATTTCAAAATTGCCACGGTTTCGTTGCCAACTTCCTTTTAAAATTTTAAGGTTATGTCTCAACTCAGTTCGTGTCAACGTTCACATCATGTTTATTTTTGTAACAATAATAATATTTACAATAGAATATTATAAATACACAAATTATAATTTGATATGTATTATACTATTATATTAAATTTTTCATGTTAGAATCAATTTCAGAAATCATAAACAAATCAAAAAATTCGAACGATACTTTTGACGCATGCGCACTACATGAGCCAATCATATTGACGCATTCTTGGCTTCACTTCATCCGGTCATGACTTTTTTATATAGGGATTCGAAAACTATACTTTGAAATTACTTATTTTACCTTCTCTAGCCAAAAATGGATTTTGGTGTGCCCAATAATGCTCGTTGTGTGGATTGACCATTCCTGTACGTACGTAAGTACTCTCATCCGTCCATAAAATTTGGTCCAGGAAGTTGGGGTCCCTCTCATGCTCCTCTACGATCAAATGGCTCAATATCATCCTATTTTCACGATCACATTCCACTATAAAAAAGTGTTACAATGATATTAATTTTGAAGAACATATCTAAAAGTTCAATATCATTCACATAATTTTTTAATTACGTATTCCTCTTATCTCTCTTTTTTTTTAGTTATAGTGATTACTGGACGTTGTGAAATTGTTGATATAGCGATTCGATTATGTTTGAAAAATAAATTTCCTAATTGAAAGGCGCCAAGAGTTCAAATGTTTCAATATTCATTTAATATTTTAATTAATTTATTTATTTTATAATTGTTTTGAAATTTGTATTAAATAAGTATGTTATTATTTAAAACAGTTACGTTTTTAATTTTATAACCTCATAAATTGAATTGAATATAAATGTGAAGTGCAAATTAGTAAATTGTATTATTGTAGAAACATTATAATAATTAAACAGTAATAAATGCAAACGCGGCGGAGCGTGCTTAGTACTTATTAATATTCGGGTGCTTTTCAAAATAATTAATACAGAGCACATAACGCTGGTAGAAAATTGAGCAGATTCTGGGCAGAATTTCTGGCATGTTAAAATGACACTTGTCTAAAACGTCTGAAAATACTCTGTTCGAAAATTAGTTTAATATGCGAAGAGAGAGCGAGAAGGTTCGAGAAGCTTGTCACCTTAAGTTCAAATTCGACGGTTTTCGCTAGCCCGCACGGCACCAATGTGGTTGCCATGGCAACGCGCGCTCGCTCGCCCCTACTCTGTCTCTCTCCGCCTGTTTCGCGAGCGGTCTTCTGCCGCTTTCGCTGATTTGTGTAGTTTAGTACGTATTGCCGAATCACTGTGAGCGCTCGTACTTGCCTCACAGTATCGTCCGTAAACAATATCGCTTGTTCACGCGTCGGTACTTTAATACTTTAACTTTCACTTCTTTTCCTTAGATTTAAACACTTGTAAATACACACTATTCTCAATAAAGATCAATGCCTTTTTTTATGGTTATAAGTTCACATTAACTGTCGATAGTTTTGTTTATTGCCAACTCGTCCATCAAGATCCACAAGTCTCTTCCTTTTCGCGAGACTATAAACATACAGTGTTTACAAAACATGTTTACGCAGTATCGTGAACAATGCGTCATTCATTCTCACACACATAATGTATTTAGTGAAAAACAATTAAAGTTGGCTTTAAGTTTTTACGATGATAAAAGGTATTTACTACTAGGTGAAACTGATACATTATCTTGGGGACATTATAAGATTATGCAAATAAATGAAGAATAAATTGTATTGTGATAAAATAAAAATACTGTAATTATTTTATTATAAATCTGATCTTTTATCTAACTATTGTGTGTATTATCAAACCCTAACCATTCTACATAAAGCTGATTTGCACGCTTTTTCAATACTTTCTCTACAAGATTTCTGCATATATATATATATATATATATATATATATATATATATATGTGGTGTGGTGTGGGTCGTTCTCTGTAAAAAAACTGTACATGTATGTTCTATATGTTGTACAGTACAGTAAGTAAAAAGGTATCTTTTTATTGTATTGAGGTTTTCGGAGTCCGGATCAAACATTCAGATTTTCATAAGTAGATAGGCTATAGGCATACCAGAACATAGGCTTACTAGAACACCCTCTCTCCTCTCAGAGAAAGATTGCAGCCCTCCCAAAAGAGAGGGAAGCGCCTACATTTGCTTGGAAAAGCTCCTCCTTCTCTGATTTTCGAGAAACGTGTGAAAGTGTGTAAATGCATCCTTATAAGATAGCAGTCAAAGCTAATAAATTTATCGGAGAAAAATAAATTCCGCTTTCTCACAGTTTAAACTGAAAGATAATAACAAGAATAATAAGCACATCTGCTCGCTCTCGTGAAGTGATGAACCCTCAAAGCTGTTTCCACGTTAGATTGTCATGAGCAGAGATAATTTTCACACACTTGATATTACTGTCGATTCTTAAAGAGATAATCTTACGCTCAATAGATCTCACAGGGGTATCTGTGTGGCAAACGCGCAGGTATACACATTTCCTCGACCGCGTGCTTACATACGGAGATAATCTTTTTCATAGCACAATAGATCTCATACGGGCATCTGTCGGACTTCTTGCCCGACACGCGCGCAGGTATACATATTTCCGCATGCTTACCTGGACGTGCGTATACACATCTGACCCATCCCCTTCTCGCTCAGGTATACATATTTTCCCGACCGCTTGCTAGCCTACGCGCAAGTACACATCTGGCTGATTGCTTGCAGATTAGCAGATAGATTATCTGCCAAGTTAATATGTGCGTGTGAGCGTTTCAAGAACTAGGATTTTGAATTTTCACACAGATAAGTCGGATACGTGCTGAAGACTCTCGCACTACTAAACACGTCTGGACAGTGAAAACATCAAATCAATTGGAAAAACCTCGTTTTGTGATTCTTGGACTGCAAACAAAGAGAAAATCAATGAGAACTGCAAACGCCAGTCGATTTGACCATTGTGAGTTGAGTAATGTGAAACTTTTCTTGAATTCACAATATTATCCATACAACAATATGAATCTCGACATAGCTAAAAATCAGTTTGCCATTCTCTATGATATGTATGCTAATTTTCAAAAATCCTACTATGGAAGAGATCCGCAACCGCTGCTGACAAAGTCTTCGTTTCTCAACTTTGCACCACTCATAGTTATTGACTGTTCACGACAAAACGAATCTCTCAAGAGCGCTCCTGTCGATGTACGTCTGGAGTTTGAGGCTAAAAAAGATTTTCCTGCTAACACTTCAGCCTACTGTCTGATCTTACACGATCGCATCGTTCAGTACAATCCTATTAGTGGAGATGTCAAGAAGCTCGTCTAAGCTGCACCGGAAAATGGAGTATGCAGTAGACATGACTGGTTTCAAGCAAACCGAAGAAGATTATATTCTAAAGGAATTAGCAATCATACCTCTCAAGGAAAATAGTGCAGATCCTATTGTTCTAACATTCAAAAATCCCTTCTCATGGAAAAAAACTCTCAGACAAAATGAAAAGGGAAAACAAATGGCTCAAACATAATTATCATGGCATCAGGTGGAAAACGGATGGACATGATTACTCTCAAATCGGAAACTTGCTTCGTGACGCTTCATATGATGCATAAAAAATTTTTGTCATTGGTGCATTAAAACAGAAATGGCTTCAACGATTCAAATTTCCTGTTCACAATATTGAACAGTATAGCTATCCATCAAAACAATCTTTTAAGTGTGTTACAGTATGCACAAATCATAATCCAATCTATAAGACGACCTGTGCATTGCACAACGTCAAACTCATGAAATTGTTCTATCAGCATAAACTGTAAAGTAAAATAAAAAAATAAAAAAAAAAGTAGAGACCGTTATAGGCATTCCAAAACATAATAGAGAGAGAGGGAGAGAGGAAAAATTATCCCCACTCTCTCATCGGGTACTAAAACACTCTGAGAGGAGAGAGGGTGTTTTAGTATCTTGGAGAGAGAGAGGGGATCCCTCCTCTTTCATCGGGTACCAAAACAGTCTGAGAGGAGAGGGGGTGTTTTAGTATGCCTATGTTCTGGTATGCTTATAGCCTATCTACTTTCATATTTTAAGGTTTAAAATGCAAATCAGGTAGCCTTAACATATATATATATATATATATATGGCTTACAAATATTTTTATTGAAAAATTCAGAAAATATTACAAAAAAAAGGATTCGGGTAGTTTTAGTTAAAAATGCATCCCTTATGAGCTACAAATCATTCAAAATAGGCAAAAAATGCGAAAATTGCTTAAAACCTTAACTTTGACCAGCTAGAACTTGAAGCCAAATGAAGGAATCGCGCCGGAATTTTTTTTGGGAGTCATATCTTTGATTTCACAGAGAACCTATTCTAGATATATATGGGCAACATGTAAATAGTGCGCTTTGAATTATAAATAATAATAAAAAAATAAAATTTGACAGTTGTTGAGAAAAGATGTGAAAGGCTTCACGGCACACAGAAAAATTTAAATAACCCACAATTTTTAGGGCCCAAAAATATTAAAGCCTAAAAATATTATGGTTAAAAACTTTAAGACCCAAAAATTTTAAGGCCCACAAATTATAAGGCCCAACAATTTCAAGGCCCAAAATGATATCCGCCTTATAGATGATGTCCAGGTGTCAGGGTAACTCCTAGATGTTAAGTTATTGAGAAAAGATGTGAATGGCTTCACGGCACACAGGTACATTAGGCACTTTAATATAATAGTAGATTTTAGCTGCCCGTTACTCTTCGACAATAGAATGAATTTTACTTATTGTTAGATAGCTATTATTGCCAGACAAACGTTCAGCCATGAGCAAGCGTAGGTGATCAACTAGTTCGTTGGGATCATCCCAATGTATGTAGTCCATGAGAGAGCCTTTTCTTGCAATTGCATATCGAGGTAGAAGCCAACTACCAGTCTTTCCTTGTCTTTGCACAGTTTTGACAGTTTCGCACTCGCGGCTCGAGCTGGAGACGAGCCTACTACTCGGTGGCAGCGAGTCTCGGCTTCGGCGTCTGCAGTCGGTTCGATGTGTCAATAATCGCGCAGTAGCTGATGTTTGTGACTTACGATGTCCGCGCGCGCGTCGATTGCTTGGTTTCCGCGTATTCACCTGCGACTGACGGGGAAAATCCTAGTTGTCCGAGAGGCGTCCCTCCTGGTCGAAACAGTGGCGTTGCTGGGGTACCCCGGGTGCTCGAGATGATGTTTGCCTGGGTTGACTCCTCCAGCAGGTAGCCTCTGGATGGTGTAGCTGCTCGCGCCTTGTCGAAGTGAAACTTTGCGGGTGTTGTACCCGTATCGTAATCGCGCGTCTAAACTGCGTTAGCGCTTACGCCTATCTGATCTCGCGCGCTGATTCCGCGCGCGCCTCCCGAGTACCGTCGAGCTGGCAACGTCGCCCTCACTCATAAAATGGTCGCGCGATGCGGCGAGCTCGCGAAATACGAATTCGCGTTCGCTCGTCACAAAGTACAACGGTCATGAAAAATGCTATTATAAGTATGTGTAAAGTTGTTAATATTTAGATTAAGAAGCTTTAAATCATTTTATTAAAGAAAAACGATTCTTTGAATCATACATCTTTTGGAGAAAGCATACTATCAATGAAGTTGGTAGCGGTTTTTGAACGATTTTTGAAAAATTTCATACTTACTCGATACATTTATGTTTGCTGCCACCTTATTCCACTCCAGACTTATTCTCGTTTTATTCTAGTATTCATTGAGCGTCTTATCCCAAAGTAGCACCCTATCTTTAACCTCGTTAATAAGTCGAAGTACTTTCGAATAGTTCCTGATCATTATAGATGGGTACCCTGATGAAAATATTGATGTGATTTTCTGATGTACTAAAATTACGTATTTCTTCATGTTGTTTTGATATGTGATTTGATAAAACCTCAAGGGGAAGGGGACATCGGACGAACTTGGAGCATGGCTGGAGCGAAGGCCTAGCAGCTCGGCGTTTCCGAGGCGCTGTCAAATGCTTAACTGAAGTCTCGATTCTCTTTACGGACTGTGTACGCTTATAAAACGAGCCACGTATACTACAAAGTATGAAATCGCACAGGGCGGAGCGTCGGCGGAAAAAAATACTAACGTAATATTTCCGACGTTGCAAACATTACAGCCGCGTCGATACAAGAAATCTCGATCGATGTGGCAAAGCCCCAAGTGCGTGGAAGAAACAAGCAAGTCTGCTAGTCATCAGAGCCGGTCTGTCCTTAAGTTCAAGGAACGGGCTAGCTAACATCGCTAGTGCGCTCGATGATTGGTCCTCCGTATGGCACGAGCCAATCAGTGGGCGCCGAGACATGACTCGTTACCCGCCCTGACTGTGAGCCAATCGGATGCCAGCAAGAAGTGCTGGCCCGACGGGCTCAATGAGAGAGTAAACGCAAGAACGAGCAGGAAATCCGCTAGTTTTCTCGCGGCTGTCGTCGAAGTACGTCGACGTGCGAGAGAGTTACCGCGTTCTTCTTTGCTTACACCTCAGGTCGAAAATTGAAGAAGATTGAAAAAGATTGAAAGTGTCTCTTAAGGGTGACCATCCCAATCCTTCGAAAAAGGAAGTCCGCCACCGCCATCAAGAGGACCAGGGCCAGCAGCAGCATTAGCGTTGAAGAGCCGAAGCAGCTGGCTGCCACCAAGTCTAGGAGGAGTCCAGGAAGCGTCGAGCGTCGACGGAAGCACCGACGTCCACCAGGAGGCTTGAGAGAAGAGAACGAGTAAGAAAGAGTGTGTGAAAGAGAGAGAGAGAGAGAGAGAGAGTGAGAAAGAGAGAGAACGAGTAAAAGAGAGTAAGAGAGAGAGATTTAGATTTAGATTTATATGTTCTTTATTATTGTACATATTGATTTAAGAAAAAGCAGAATGGAATAAATTGTTTTGTAAGTATGCTAGTGTGAAAAGTGTGGAATGGAATGAAGTGAAATGAGATGAATGAGTGTGTATGTATGCGTCATGATTGCGTGTTTTCTAATTAAAAAAAATATGTTTCAGCTGCGTGTTTAAAGTGTGATATGGATAGTGTGTTGCGAAGGTGAGATGGAAGGCTGTTCCAGAGGTAGAAAGCACTGATGAAAAATGAATTCCTCAGTGTCTCCGTCTTGAAGGACGGGATATTCAGGGGGGTCACCTCACCCCTCACAGGCCTGAGCGCGACGTCGAAATCGAAATAGGCTAGTATATAAACAGGCACTGATGTGTTGAAAATTTTTCTTTAAAAGTAGGCCATGGCGGATTTCCTACGCCTGGCGGTGGTAAACAATTGTAACTCACGCCTATAAGGGAAGATGTGCTCATCCCTCCTTACACTATAGATATAACGAATTCCCGTCTTGACAAGTTTCTGGAGTTTTGTGTACAATTCTTGTGTCAGGTCACAGTAAGCCAATCAACACCATCAGTATCCTCAGTTTGACTCCGGTAGACGCAGTAGACCATAATCCAACAAATGCAGAAGTGTTTATACACCTAGGCATATAGAAAAATATTACAAAATCATACTTATAAATAATTATTGCGAGATTTAGACCACTGATCTCTGCATAAAAATTAGAAACGAGGCAGCTTTTAAGTATGAATACCGTCAAACAACATGTTTTAGTCACATAGTTCACATTCACAAACTGAAGATTATCATCATGAACACTGAAAAGGTATCCGCAAGCCATAAGAAATCTGTTTACTGAACTTGACATAAGGGACAAAACGTTTCAAGATGTTTCAACTTATTGAAGATGCAATATCAATTCTACATACAGTTCAAGTTTATTTTAATATCCTTGTAGGATTATATAAATCCATATCCAGGTTCGTATTGAAATAATTGAAGTATCCAAGAACGCCAACCAACACTCCAAGACAGCATAAATTAAGTTACAAGATCGTCTCAGGTAGTCCAATCAGCTGGAATTGCCAAACAGGACTGCCGGATAGTAGAAATAGAGCTCCAGGATCATTCGCAAGTGGTTGAGGCAACTAGAAACGTCAACCAGCACCACCAGAGAGAGAGAGAGAGAGAGAGAGAGAGAGAGAGAGAGAATCTAGCGTCGTGATGTTCGAGAAAGCTATCGATTGCGAAGCAATTCAGCATCGTAATTCAGAAATCGTCAAGTGTATTGCGTTGAGCCGCTGTAGATCGCCAAGCGATCCAGTTTTCGAAAAGAAGAATCATCGAGCCGATGTTGATCAAAAGATTGAGCATTTAAGCTAAAATCCAGGAGTAAATTAGAACGGAGAACGCTATCTTGGAGGACGCCGCGTCCTTTGATCGCGACGCCGACGCCATTTTGGGCTAGTCAAATAACAAAGCATGGAGTCACGAAAGTGCGGTTTATTGTTTCGCGTCGTTGATTTTAAGTAAAATTCCGTTATCTTGTCTTTGGGTCTATAATCGATTATTATGGTGTCGTCAAATCTATTGTCGGTTGACCAAGGATGCAAGTTCGTATTGTTTATTGTTTAAATCTGTTTATTATTGAGTTACATCGCCCCTTGAGTCTGCGTTGATTTATTACGGGGGAACCTTGTAATCAGACCAAGTCTGATCCATATTAGGGGTTATATATGATTATTGTTATTGTTCAGCATAAACCATTGTGTATAAAGCTTTATTGTTAAACCTTTGCCACGCCAGGCTCTCCTGTCCTACACGTTGTCCCCCTCTGTAGATGGAAGAGTCCGCGATAAGAATATCGAGTAGAAAATAGTGTAATCTGATTGTTTGCGTCACCCATAAGTCGGTTATAAAAACGCAACATCACAATGGCGCCCAACGTGGGGCTTTTACTTTAGGTAGCGACAGAGTTTCCCCTTTTTCCTGGCGTGGCAAGTAGGAGGTGATAGAGTAAGCGACGATTGCGCCATTTTGTGTGCCTCAGTATATTTCCCCGTGCGGCGTATTTCCGACAGAGCGTAGCCAGCGAGACCCATATTAAGATTGCGCCAAGTATCGAGATGTTGGATAATCAGGTAAACGATTATCGGGCGCGGATGCGCACTATTTTGTCGCGATCGATAGATTTACCAGCGGTTTTGAGGAATTGTAAAAGATTGTCCGCGGACGAGGTTCAGGCGTTTGACCGAATCTTAGACAAAATGCGCCGACTTACTAACACCATACTAATGGATGTTAAACCCCTAGGTTGAACAATATCTCAACCAGCGAAGATGGTATCGTAGGCCGATTACATCGCCGAGATCGAGAGCGAGTGTGAGCGGGAGCTGCGGTCCATCGAGGAGCAGAGGAAGAAGTTGCGCTGATGCTGCCCGAGGATAGATATGACGAGGGCGGCGGAGATTTGGGCTTGCCGTAGCCCCACGTGCCCTAGCGCATCTTCCATCGAAGAAGACAAGCGCTGGGGTGCCGGCGTTACCAAAATCCGCATCCCTTGGAAGACCCTGATTGGCGCTGCGGGTCCTCTTCTCCTTACCGAGGAGGAGAGAGAGGTGTACCGGTGGGAGGGGTTCCCATCGAGGAGGAGCCATCCGCCCTCGAAGACAGTCGCGCCGCTGTCGATAAGCTGGAGGCATTGGTCGGTGATAGCGGGGAGAACTTGACGATCATCATCTCCAACGAGCGGACGAAGCCAATAGAAGAGTATCCTCGACTCCGAGGGCCCAACGGAAAGCGGCGCATGTACAACCCGTTGGAGTACACCTCGAGTTGGAGGACGTGGAGTCCGTGGTAGCTGGACCATCGAGCCACCGAGACCACTCCCCGCCGGGTCCACCGATTCGTCGCAAGGCCCTGGAGGTATGTATACTATCCAGTTGCGCCCTAGAATTTCGTTGACATTCGCGACATATATATATATATATATACCAAGGTGACTAGGGGTGCAGGATAAAACTCGACTTCTTCATCATCCAGCAACCTGCTACTTCCAGCATCGTCTGGTCGTCAAACCGGTCATCCTCTGAACAGACTCAACCCCGACACTTACGTTTCTTTGCATCGAGTGAGGGAGTCTGAGCTCAACTCAGTGACCTACGTTCCTCTGCACCGATTCAACGAGCGTTTCGTATATACTACTTACAATTAGTGGCCTTCCTCTAGCAACAGTTTTACTTGGCTGTTTCGCCTTGCATTTTTCTTCTTTTTCTCCTTTATTTCCTAACCTTCTTGAGAATGGTCCTTACGTTGTGACGTGGAAAAACTTGCAAAACGATTTTCCTCTATCGCTTCACAGTCTCGAATCCGCGACACTATAATTTATAAAATCGTTTCTGAATCTCCTTGCGATCTCGGAGGAGGTCCCGTTGGATCACCCTATATCGGGATATTCAGGGTTGATTGGAATAATCACTCTTATAGATTTCTATTTTCGTGCCAGCAACGCAAGCGGCACCGACTTCTCAGAATCGATTCTAAGCGACTCCCGCGTTTCTCTCGCTTCTCCGCAGCTTTCGCGCGTTCCGGCTCGCGTTTTCTCTCGCAAACTTCTTTCGCGCCTCGCACCACTCGCCTCTCTCTCTCTCGACTCGTGCACTACTACCTCTCTCCTCGACTCCTCGTCCGATTCTTCCGCTCATCTTCTCTCTCAGCCTATTCGTCCTCTCAACCAACTCTCCCCTGCTGGTCTTATTCCTCAGCTTCCTCGTCTCAGCCTCCGCCCTCCCGAATTCCGCGCGCGATCCTCTCGGTACACGCCCGGAGATGCTACGCGACGCGATCTCCTTCTCAACAACGGACACAACGTTCAACACTCGCGAACACCCGCTTACTCTATCTCCCGACCAATCACCGCGCTTCTCCCTGATCGCGACGGAGCCGACGAGCCTGAGGAGTCTGCTGCGAGTCTGAAAACAGACTATTTCGCAGCCGACTTCCCTCTCTCCTCGAATATCTCTATCCAGGTTCGCCCGATTAGCCTCGCTGTTGCCGCATGCGCCGCGATACTCTTTCTCTCTTACACTCACGTACAAGAACTCCTGTCCTCTTTCCTCGGTGCTCTCGTGGACTCCAGCTTGCACAAAAACAAAACACACGCCAGTTAATAATTTGCAAAACGCAATTATTATTCGCTCGGAAAAGACAGCATTGGGACGGAGAACGTACCGTCGCAACGTAAATGTTTACTGCGCACCAACCATCGTCCTACGTCAGCATAGGTGTCATCATTAACTCAGGTGTCACTCTTGTCTGAAAGTAACACTTGAGTTCTTCTTGTTCTATTTCGTATCGCCAACACAGAAGACATGCTCCGCATCTTGATTTATTTCACATATTGGGCAATTATACAAACATACTGGGCAATTTGGGTTGCTCTCTATCTTGAAGCGATGTAGGTAGGCTCGATAGCAGCCATGTTTGCACAAAAACTACTTCCAGTGTTTAAACACGGCGATAGACATGATCTCTAAAAAAAATTAACTTTTAAAAAAGTAAAAGGTTAGCCGAGTTTGATAGATTCCGCAACAAAATTACAGATAGAAAAGAACTGAGATCAATCAAACAAAGTCAAGTTTAATATATTTAATCGTAATGAGGCAAAGAACAACTCTCAAGATAATTACTACGTAACTTGCCTTGCCCGTTTCATTGTACTTATGGTGTTTGTATGACGTTCTAATATGTAAAAAGAAAATTTTAGTTGTTCACCAAAAAACAAAATGAAACGGGCATGGCAAGTTACGTAGTAATTATCTTGAGAGTTATTCTTTGCTTCATTACGATTAAATATAATAAACTTGACTTTGTTTGATTGATCTCACAAGGAAGGGTCTCCAGGTGTACCTTACCGATTTTGATCATTTTGTGATATGTTGTAGTACTCGAGAAAATATTAGACACGTGTTTTTTCTTACGTGCTAACTCGTCGATTTAAGGGGTGAAAATCACCCTTGAAGTTTACCCCCAAAAACAGGTTTTTTCTAATATTTAAAAAACTATTTGGAGTTTTTAAATAAAACCAACGCCAAATTCTTTATTATAAAAAGTCGCTACTGTAGGCACAACTTTTACCCCGAAGGGTGTCAACCCCTGTTTTTTTTTAGGGGTAAATGTGCAATTTTTCGCTATTTTTTCAATATAAAATTGATCAAATCGGCTAGATTTGGTTGAAAATTGCACTATCATCAAGAAAATAAGAAATTAAAGTTGACGTGTTTCGAGATTTACGAAGAAAAATTTTTTTTCTTGATTTTTTTACCCTTGAGGTTATTTTTTTATTTTATACTTAAATAAAAAATTACTTGAATTATTTTTAAATTTTTTTAATTTATTTGCAGATTTACATATTTATTGTATATTTTTTAATTTTTAATAAAACAACATTGAATATCGATGAAAATCATTTCATTTTACAATGAATTATTGCATGTTTGAAATAAATTAAAATTTTGAACTCTTGTGTAATAAATTTTATTTCGAATACATTCTACAAACTTATAATATTACAATTATTTAGATCATGCAATTTATGTGTAATACATCGGTAAATGAAAATTACATAATTTTCTTAATTGTTATCAAGGATCATAAGTAGGATCATAAGACACCGAAAACAACCTAAACCTTGTCATCGGCTACCCTAGCAAGCTAGTTACTGTTACTGCTCCGGAACGCAGAGCATGCACCGGCAACCTCTTAATTCTAAATATCGTAATATAATATTTTATATGAGAAAGCAATCCCCATGTGTATATAGATTTGCGGCCAACTTCACGGTCCTAACACTTCTTGCGGCTAACTTAACGGTTCTTTCACATTTCGGGCTGAAGAAGAAAAACGTGATTTTAGCATTTTTCGATTATACACTCACATATTATAAAAATAAGCAGCCTTTTCACTAATATTTTTGTTAGAAATCATAGTTTAGCTCAGAAAACATTCTAATGAGACAAAAAACCTTACCAACAGTAATGATAAGTATTTTTTTTTTGTATAATGAAAAATCCTAACACCAATATAGAAGTAAATAGTGTCACGGGCGCCGCGGCTTCGTCTGCTTCTCAAACTCGCCTTTGTGGCGCTACCGCGCCACTTGATGTTAAGAATTATAGGCCTATCTCTCTCATCAGCTGCTTTTCAACTAACCTCTTGATTTTCAATGCCTTTGTCTCTGATGCCCTAGAGAACTCTGCTCAAGTAGACTCCATTTTCGTAGACTTTTCTAAGACTTTCGATAGTGTTAAACATGGCAGGTTGCTATCTAAGCTGTGGAACATTAGTGTCCGCGTGTGTGTAGGTGTGTGTGTATGTGTAAGCGAGGTGTTCACAGATTTTTAATTTTAAAAAAGTCTTGTTTAGCTTGTTTTTTGAAACTTGTAATAAACGTGATATTACGAATGATAGATGGCAGATTGTTTCAGAAATATAAGGCGCTTATGTGGAATGAGTTCCTTAGTGTCTCCGCCGTGAAAGTCGGGATGTCTAGGAGTGTCATCTCCTAACAGACCGGAGTGTTACTCGAAAGTCAACAAATGCCGGAACATAGTATGACAGTTAAGTTGAACATCTTTCTTAAGAAGTAGACAGTAAAAATACTTATGGCGTCCGGCGGTGGTGAGCTATAGCAAGACCCGCCTGTATGGGGAGATTCTGCATTTCAGTGTCAAGTTCTTAAGCCAGGTTACCGTACAAGAATAAATAATAATTTATCATCAGATATAACAGCGCTTGCACAAGATGCTTGCACTCCTGAGATTGTAAGAGAAAGAGAGAAAGAGGGAGTGGAAGAGGGGGAGAAAGTATCCTAACAGTATCCTTTGTGCGGTGGATCTCGTACTCGGACCCGGTCAGAGAGAGTGAATGTTCGGTTGTGTCTGATTCTCTGTAAAACGGGCTCTCAAATGTACGTGGATCCCCGTAAAAAGGGCTCTTACTTGAGTGCGAGATCCCCCTAAAAAGGGCTCTCCCTTGCTTTAGACTCTCAACGGGTCTGGGGGCGGGACTCACTCAACTCTCCTTGTCTTAGAAGGAGGAGAGTAAAAACTGCATGAGAGTAAAAAGGCCACAGGTGTCAGGGTCGGCTTTTCCGTATTGGGTGACTTTCTGGGGGGCTGACTGGTCCAGGAAGCAGAGGCGAAGCTCGGTCCACACACACTAACACACTCATTTACTCTTTAAATAAAAATGTACAAGTCACAAGAAACGGTTCAAAAGTTCCAGCAACAAAGAAGCTCCCCTGATCAAGCCAAGACCTCACACGGACAGTATTTTCGAAGACCGGGCGGCTGTCGTTAACACAGAAAATACCGGTAAAAGTAGACACGGCCAGGCTGTGCAGTGTCCTGCAACACCCGAAAAAGCCACTGACAGACTCGATCAGATTGGAAATAGAGGACTGGACAAAAAATGGACAGGAGGGCCTAAAGGGCCTGATAGAAACCGACTTTCTAAACTTCAGGGAAGAGGCGGAATCAGAGGCTGTATGGCTGATGGCCTGCGGAGAGGACTGGAGACTTGCAAAACGGGTAACAGACAAGGCAAGGATTAGGTGGGCTATAAGGACGTTTGAGCCCTACAAGGCGGCAGGTCTGGACGGCATTCCCGGCTCTGCTACAACAAGGCATGAACATATTAGTTTCAGCCTTGGAGAAATTGTACGGAGCTTGTCTGGCACTAGGATATGTGCCGGAAGAATGGGGTCAGGCGAGGGTAGCATTCCTGCCCAAACCAGGTAAAACACAACACACGGTCGCAAGGGACTTCAGGCCAATCAGCATAACCTCGCTTTTACTCAAAACTCTGGAAAGGCTGGTTGACAGATACATCAAGGAAGCATCACTGGTAAAAGCGACGCTGCCCAGCAAGCAACATGCCTACCAGACAGGGATGTCGGTGGACGCAGCGCTGGTGGACGCGGTTAGCTTCATTCAAAAGGGCATGAAAAACAGGGGTTTGGTATTGGTGGCTTTCCTGGACATCAACTGTCGCTAGGTGAATCGGCTTTTTGCTGAGAACCACGACGATAGTGGCAACCTGGGGAGCGTACTCTAGCAAAGGAATGGTAAGAAAGGGATGCCCACAAGGAGGGGTGCTGTCACCGACACTATAGTGCCTGGTGGTGGACAGTTTGCTCTGCATCCTGAATGAGGCTGATACAAACGCACAGACATATGCAGACGACATCATCATCCTGATTATAGGGGACGACAAGGACGTGCTAGCAGGTTTAATGCAATTCGCACTAGGCCTGGTGGAGAAATGGTATAATAAAGTAAAACTGGGGGTTAACCCCAACAAAGTCAGTGTTATGCTGTGCACGAACAAGTATAAGACTAAGCCGATGGAAATACATTAAAGATAAATGCGAGAAAGCGATAGGCACTTTCTGGGCCTGCAGAAGGGCCTTTGGCAATACCTAGGGTCTAGAACCGGATAAAGTGAAATGGCTATATAATGCAATCATCAAACTAACAATAAGACTCACTCATGAGGCACTGGTATGGGGCCACAAATGTGAGTTGAAAACTTAAACAGGGGCACTAGACAGGGTGCAAAGATTGGTTATGGGAGAAATCACGGGATCCATGCGAAAGACACCTACGGTCGCTATGGAAAGACTATTGGAACTCCTTCCACTAGGCAAGGTAATAAGGGCAAATGCGTGCAGGACGTTCTGCAGAATAGCGGAATCAACGAACTGTTCGGATTTTAAAGATGCGGCACCTCTGGGACAAGTAATGCCGCCAATGGAGGAAAGAGGAAAGAACTCCTCGAAAACAGTGTGGTGTGGTTTACCGATGGCTCAAAAAAATGAGAACGGTGTAGGAGCAGGTGCCTGGGAAAAGGGGGACAAACAAGAAATTGTGTGTTTGCTTGATCACCATTCTACGGTTTTCTAGGCAGAAATCTAGGCAGAAAAGCACATGGCAAAGAACTGTAAGCTTCTACTTGGATAGCAGGGTATCTCTTATGGCGCTAGATAGTATCAGTATTTCCTTAAAAGAGGTACTAAGGTGCAGGCAGGCGCTAGAAACATAGCGAAACACAACGCGGTGAGACTGGTGTGGGTACCAGGACACACCGGCGTGGTGGGCAACGAAAAGGCAGACAGGCTAGCGGGTAGGAGCAAGGACGGCATCCGAGCAAGAAGGTGCGCAGTCGCTGTTCCTACCTGCGAGGTAAACAGAGCAATCTAAGACTGGCTTAACTCGCGACTGAGCGACAAATGGACTAACGCCAAAGGGCTTAGACAAGCTAGGGCTCTGATGGGCGGCAGCCTACCTGAAAAGTGGCTGCGGACCATTAGGGGCTTAAACAGGAACAGGCCGAGGCTGACCGTTGACTGGCTGACGGGACATGGGAGGGTAGGATACTATCTGTGGAACTTGGGACTAAGGGACTCTGGGAGCTGCAGGTGGTGCGAGCACGAAACAGAGACCACCTCCCACCTGCTGTGTGAATGCCCAGCTTTCGCGGGGACAAGACTTTGGATGTGGGGGGTTTCCATGTTGGGGTTAGAGGAGCTAAGGTCAAACAGCTTGGCATCCATTCGCCGAGTTGCCGAAGCTATAACAAAGGGTTTATAAATTAATTTCTCAAGGCACAGGAGGCACAGCACAATGGCTTACGCCTGGGTGCTCGACCGGCACGTCCTCGTGCAGGAGCCGCCGCAGTTCACCTCCGTCTAACTGACTATAACTATCCCTTGGCTCTGTGATTGCCAACTCACATTTGGCATCAACCTTGGTAGAGCAGCACTAGGTCTTACTGTTTTATCTCTCACTATAGCAAGGTGATCTTTAAATGTCAATTTTGCATCTATAGTGATGTCCAGGTATTCAATAGCTCGTCGAGAAACAATCTCATGCTCCTCCACAGTTAACGTTATCGTCTCTATTTTCTTTCGGCTAGATATGAGGATAGCCTCCGTTATATGCCTAGCGAGCTACATTTTACATCGTCTTGCCGTCTGTTTCCTACAGCATCGTCTAGTTCACTACTTTGTGCAGCATGGACCGGTCATTCTTTGGACATACTCAACCCCAACACCTACGTTCCTCTGCATCGGGTGAGGGAGTCTGGGCTCAAATCTGTGACCTATTTTCCTCAGCATTGGTCTGAGGAGCACTTAGAGCTATTCAACACTAGCTTCCACGTTTCTCTGCATCGGTCCGAGGAGCGCCTTGAGCTTCTCGATCCAAGCTCCTACGTTGCGCTGCATCGGTCAGGGGATTGAAAGCTTAACTCTGTGACCTAAGTTTTTCAGCATTAATCCGAGGAGCGCTAAGAACTTCTTGACCCAATCTCCTACGCTTCTCTGCATCGAGCAGGGTAATAAAGGCTTTACTCTGTGACCTACGTTTCTCTGCATCGGTCCGAGGAGCGCTTAGAGCCTTTCGACTCAAGCTCCTATGTTTCTCTGCATTGGACAGGGGGAGTAAAAGCTTAACTCTGTGACTTGCGTTCCTCTGCATCGGCGCAAGGGGCTTCGTCTAGCAACAGTTTACTCAGCTGTTTTGCTTTATCTTTCCCTTATTTTCTCGTCGTCATTCCTAACCTTCTTGAACATAGTCCTTACGTTGTTTTTTAGTGCGTACCAACTATCCTCCGACGTAAACATAGCTGTCATCATTGACTATGGTGTCACCCTGGTCTGGAGATAACACTCGAGTTCTTTACGCTCCATTGGGTATCGCGAATAGTCACAGAAGACATACTCCGCATTTTTGTAAGCTTCCGATCAGACTGGTCAGTTGGCCTGTCCTCTATTTTAAATCTGTGGAGGTCCTCCCGAAAGCATCCATGCTTCATCGATAACTTCGTGAGGTAGTAATTGACTTTCCCATGTCCTCTTTGTATCCAGTCCTCTATTCTTTGTATAAGGCGATGTGTCCATCACCCTTTATCACTGGAATCCCAGCTTGTTGCCACTCAGTCATTGTCTGCTTCTTTGCAGAGTCACAGATTTTATTCTACGTGTTGCCGTTAATCTGTCTTTTTGATTTGAATACGTCCTCCCTCTCCATTGCCCAAAGGTGACATGCCTGCTATGATGCAGACCGCATCGTCCGATACCGTATGGTAAGCCGATGCGACCCTTAGTGCACTTCTCCTGTACACTGTCAATATCTTTCGTGTATAACTTTTTACCAACATGGCATCCGCCAATAATGGAGCCTCGTACAAAATAATCGATGTGATTAAACTGGCTAAGATTAACATTCGTTTCTGCGTTGGCCCACCTACGTTTGGCCTCAACCTTGATAGAGCAGCACGAACTTTTGCTGCCTTATCTTCCACTATAGTAAGATGCTCTTTGAATGTTAATTTTGGATATAAAGTGATGCCCAGGTATTTAATAGTTGGTCGCCCTGGTGAAAATATTGATGTGATTTTGTGATGTACTTAAATTACGTATTCCTTCATGTAATTTTGATATGTGATGTGTGACGTCAGATTGTTATGTATTGATTTCAAACGTTTCATCACGTAATTTTATGACTTTTGAGAAAAATTGAATTATTTTAGCTTCATGAACCATTTTTACGTGATTTTAGTATGTTCTTTAATTACATAAATATTTAGTCCTAAATACGTACTACTAAATACTTTAAATTTGTTAAAACGAGTGGCCTTATAGGTGCTACCATGCTGATGGTAGTGCGGAAAATGGGAGCTCATGAGTGATAAATATTATTTTTTTATATTCTTTAATTTAGTGAAAGAATAAAAAATGATTCATTTGTAAGGCAAAAGTACTTATTTTCCGCACTACCATTCGCATGGTAGTACCTACGTTGCCACTAATTTTAACACATTTTAAGTATTTAAGAGAATAATTTTTTTGAACTATATATTGATATAATCAAATAACATACTAAAATCACGTAAAAATGTTTTATGAAGCTGAAATATTTCAATTATTCTCAAAAGTCATAAAATTACGCGATGAAACGTTTGAAATCAATACATAACAAACTGACCTCGCAAATTACATATCAAAATTACATGAAGAAATACGTAATTTTAATACATCACAAAATCACGTCAATATTTTCACCAGGGCGGGAAACAATCTCATGTCCATCCACCGTCAACGTTATCGTCAACCATTTTCTTTCGGCTGGATATAAGGTTAGCCTCCATTTTATGGCTAGCAAGCTCTAGACCTGTCTCGATTAGCTTGACACATGAATTATTCGGATATCCTCTTTAGCGGTTTCTGCGACTTTATCCTTCACTTATTGCTACTACTACCACTGCTATGTCATCTGCGAATCCTGCAACCATTGCTATTTTTGGTAGTCTTAGCCTTAAAATTCCATCATACATAATGTTTCACATTTGTGGGCCCATCACTGACCCTGTGTGTGTATGTATGTGTGTGTGTATATATGTATAAATTTGAAAATTTCAAAATACCATAAAAATAGCAGGACGTGACTGCGTCGAGATGCAGGATGATTACTCTCTGGCGTTAAAATATTACCTGATCTTGTATTCAAAAATAATCGAATTATTATCGTTTTAACATGGATATTTTTTATTTTCATAATTATATCATTTTAAACATTTGTTGATTTTGTAATTTTACGTTAATTTGTAATAATTTTCAGCTGGATCCAAATTAGCAGAGGCTATATCTAAAGGAACTGATGCTATAAACAAACTCGTTCAAGCTGGAGAAATAGAAGAATTACGAGATGTTTATGGCATCAATGAAGGACAGTTAGATATAGAAGATTATCTACAGGATGAAGGCGAAATCGATTATTCTAAGGTTCCTAAAATTGATCTACCAGCTCCATTAGCAAGTTCAAAATTTGCTCAAAATCCAGAATTACTTAAAGCTCTTAATCGTGGGGGTAAAAGAAAATTTGATCAACTAATTGGTTGGAGTGATGCAGGTGCGACTGATAAAGTGTCTCAGATTTATCAACCAGTATTTAATGGTGTATTTGCTGAAGATTCACAATCAAATGATAATGAGTTTAGATTTACCTTACAAGAAAGAATGTATTTAAAAGAAAACTTACATGAAAATAATGATGAGGATTATAGGGATGATTCTTCTCGTGATTCTAAAAATTTCTATAATAATGAGTCTTATAGGTCTGTAAATACTACTGGACCTGGAAGGCCAAGCATACACGTAGAGCATGATCTAAAAAGAAATTTTGTAGAAAATATCACTCTACAAAACAAATGTTCAATTTCTTTCGTAAATGCTTTTGACGAAAAAGATGTAGATGATAGGTTAAAGTGGGATAAAGAAAACAGCAAAATCAAGTCAGATGACAACTTTTTACATTACACTTTTGATAATCATCAAGAAATGGAAGGAAATATGTATAGTTGTAACAATATTTCACATATATCAAATATTAATCCAAATATGCCACCGCCATGCCTTTCCATCATCCAAAATGAATCTCAACACTCTATCCAACTCGATTGCAATGCAGAAGCAGACAATACTTTGCCTCATATAACATCACAACAAAGTAATTTAACTATATTTCGAACACCTCCTTCTGGTTTTGGACCTGGTACTTTTCGACCTTTACATAATAGTAACTTTTCACCAAACCCATTCAGACCAATGGGTCCATTTCATCATCAAAGTTCGTTTAATAATTTTTCTGGGCCACTACCTAACTTTAGATCAATCAATTCGCAATTTGATAGAAATCAGTTTGGAGGACAAAACTATAAAGTAAAAACCTCGTCGCAGCAATCATCAGGAGGTTTAGATAATTACAATTCCAATTTTTGCGATTATTCTACAAAAAATAGATCCAAACGCAGTGGTATAATCAATCGAACCATAAATGATTGCAGTAGAACAAATTTTCATACTCGTGGTCGAGGAAGAGACAACGATTTTTCAAGAGGAACACGTGGTCGAGATTACCAATAAATATAAATAGGAACATAATTCAAAAAATTCAATATTAAATATAATAATTAAGATGTTTTCTTTAAATTTGAGCCTATCAAATTAATTAATAAACACTAAACATTTTCCAAATTTGTTTATTTACAAATGTATAATTATTATTGCCAGATTTATGATAAAATTATTTTTCATATTCTTGCTTCCTAATTAGTTCAGTTTATAACCTAAGTCACTTAGTAACATTGCAAAACCCAAGGTGAGGTAATTTCTATTGCTGGTATTTGGGTATCCATAAAATAAATTAAATTTTAAATTTATCTTATGGACGCCAGGTGAATGCGCTTCTAGCCAGCTTTATAGAGCATGTATTTCCAGAGGGAGATCTGCTATATTAAATGTAATAATATTTTTACGTGTATTCTGAAAGAAAATTATTTTCATACAGGAAATAAGAAAAACTCAGTATTATATAGAAGTAATGACGGGCGGAGCACTTTATTCAATCATAAACCTAACTAACCTAAATCTAATGTAAAACGTAAATATCAAAATAATAACAGCTCAGACAATCTTCTGCGTAGTTGCAAGAACCATCAGCGATGCTTGTAATGTGGTTAATTTGTTCAAGTTTATTCTAATAATCTCCCGAACTTGTTGATGATTCGATTAACTTTAAATTCTCACGTCGAAATATGACAAACTAACTCACATCGAATTTTCTCGTCAAAGTGCGACAACTGACTATAAATCAATCACATCCAGTTTTCGCGTCGAAGTGCGATACTAAACTGAAAATTAATCACATCGAGTTTTTATTTAACACTGTCCGTACAATAATTTAATATTTTCTTACTCTCGTTCAACTAAAATGCGCACCGAGACGCAACGCGGTAGCCGCGTTATTATATAGAGCGCATGAGCGTCAGCTCTAATTAACCATCGGCGGGTGTTGGCAGGAATTTCCGGAATTCAAAGTTTGAATTACCGGTGGGTGTACATATGATACACAATCTTTACTTTGTCTGACAATACAAATAACTCCAAAAATACTTATTTTAAACGACAATGGTTGTGATCGACGAAAGCATTCGTGCACACAGAAACTCTAACGATGTCAAGATGGCCGACGCGCCGAGTCACCACGTGACGATAATAAGCACGACCTTCATTACACCGAAAATCTACGGTTCGAATCACCGAAAATGCTATTTACCGGTCTGTACGCGCAACACTTAAGTCGTGCACTTATTGATTTCGCAAAACCCACACTTGCATATCACACTATTGCGCGACGCAATTTCGCGAGATCACTCGCCACTGCACTAATCAATGCCTTGATGTCGACAGACTTCGTGTAACAAGCTACTGACCGGATGATACTCCATCGCCGTTGACTCTGTGCTCGTAGAATCTCGTCCGGGATTCTAAAGTTGACCTCGTTTTCGCCTTGGACTTTTCCTACAGTGCTTCGAGTTGCGGGTGAGATTCACAAACAAAACTAAGATGCGAGACAGTGGTTGTACGATTTAAGTTGTCGTTGAGATCCGCAAACAAAATTAACATGTATGACAAGTTCGCGAAAACAGTTTATAATCGTTTAGGTTCATACTGATCGTTGAATAACTTGGAGAGACACATTTCGATGTGCACGTATTGAGCGACAGACTGTGAGTGATCTCAATATGGTTGTCTCGTACTCTTCCTTCTCCAGCAGCAGCGCGACAATTGCTGTCTGCTGTATGCGTCTGTCTGTATTCTTCTTCCTCTCGCACTCGTGCAGGGAAGCAGCACTCTCGCTCTTGCGTACAGCGTCGCATCTCTCTCTCTCTCTCTCTCTCTCTCTCTCTCTCTCTCTCTCTCTCTCACACTCTCTCTCTCTCTCCTTCGCTCAGGGGATCTTTCCGAGTATCTGGAAGCAGGCACAGTTAATCGCGCTAAGAAAGACCAGCGCTCCTTCCAATGTTAAGGACTTTCGTCCAATTGCATTGCTCTGCTTCCTCTTGAAGGTACTCGAGAAGATCGCGCACACCCAGATCACGGAGTATCTCAATAAAAATCATATAATCGACCCCTTCCAGGCCGGTTTCCAAAAACACAACAGTACACAAACAGCGTTATTAAAATTGACCGACGACGTACGCATGGTAATTGACAAAAAGAAGGTGACTCTTATGCTACTGTTTGACTTCAGCAAGGCCTTTGACAACATCTCACCTTCCAAATTACTATCTAAGCTGAGACAGCTGGGGTTCTCTAGGACGGCTCTCCTGTAGATTAAATCATATTTACAGGGGCGATCTCATATGGTAATTTCGAATAAAAACGGAACTTCAGAGTGGCTTGAAACCAATCTGGGAGTTCCACAGGGTTCTGTCCTGGGACCCTTGCTGTTTAGCCTCTATGTCAACGACCTGCAAAATATACTCGACGGCAACACAATTAAACATCTTTTTTATGCGGATGACCTCCAGATCTATCTACACACCAACAAAGATAATTTCCTGGACGGCGTGGCTCGACTGACAGAAGCGGCACGGCTGGTTTCTGGCTGGGCGGAGAGCTCCGGTCTGCGTCTTAACTCCGGCAAAACCAAGTCTATATTTTTCGGGTCCATGAAGAACGTTAATGATATTAAATAATGGAACTTGCCTGGGGTTCCGTTACCGGACGGAGTGATCGTCCTATTCAGTGAGACGGTCGTGAGTTTCGGTGTTGTATTGTATAGCAAACTTGCTTGGAAACCGCAGGTGGATGCTATCATGAAAAAAGTAAATAAAGCCCTGTATAGCCTGCGGTTTATCAGGGGCTGCACCACTGAGACTCTCCGCAGAAGGCTAGTTGAGACACTTATACACAACCGCACATCGACTACTGTGCTGTGACTATCCTGGACGCGTCTAACGAACAACGAATACGGATACAGAGACTGAGCAATTCGTGTATAAGATTCATCTTCGGGGTTAGGAGGGATGAACACACCAGTCCTTACCGGAGGCGTCTAGAATGGCTTCGCATCGATTCCAGAAGGATCTACTTTCAGGCCATCCTATTATACAGAATAATCCGGATCGGTGAACCTTCGTATCTGGCCTCATTGTTCAATAAACACAAGCAAAGACCCTCCAGTAGGGGAGTTTCCCCGGAACTGAGCATCCCTACCGTAAGTACTGAAACCGGGGCTAGGGCCTTCCAGGTCCAGAGTGCTCGGTTCTGGAACTCTCTCCCTTCTACTCTGCGAAACCTGCCATCTCTCGCGTCCTTCAAGAGGGTACTACGGCGGCACCTGCTGACCACTGAATCGTGACGACTCTGAGCCCTCTGGCGCTGCATTCTTAATCTTAATCTAGTTTTAATCTAGTCAGACTCGGCCCTTAGGCCGTAAAAATTCTTTCAGTATTACGTATTTTAGATTTCAAACGTGCAATACAGATAGGTCTATGACCAAACCTTAAATGTACAGCGTAATATTAGAAAAGTTTAATGTGATAATTAAATATGACGAAATGTGATTTTATGTGATTTTATGTGATTTTATGTGACGGTATTTTTATATATTTTATTTTCTCTTTTTGTTAGACTGTATGCGACACAGTCTTTGTGATCTAAATTGTATTATTTTTTGCTTTTAGCAAATAAAAACCTATTTCTCTCTCTCTCTCTCTTTCTCTCTCTCTCTCTCTCTCTCTCTCTCTCTCTCTCTCTCTCTCTCTTAATTGTCACATACTACTCAATTTTTACCGTTGCGGCGTAATCCTAGCACTATTTCAAAACAGTTTTAATGATTTTGGCGCTACTTTGCTCGTAGTTTTGGAGTGTTTTAGTGTAAGTAGTGTTGAAACAGCGTGTTAAACAAGTTGGAAACTTTAGCCTTAAGTTGTAAATATTAGATATTAGTTTTAGATTTAGCTGCGTTATTATAAATGCCAGTATGCAGGAGATGTGGTCGAAACGCGGTAACTAAAGTTGTCGTATGTAATACTTGCTCTTTAACGTTTCACGAAGGCTGTCTTGCGAGGTTTGCTAGTGCTAGAGTGTACAAACCGTGTTGTGCGAAAACGTACGGAGATCTATCTCTTAAAACTAACACAGATGCTGGTAACCAGCAAAACAGTAGTGAGCGCGCATCTCTCTTTGATTTAGCTAAAGATTTAGATTCTGCTTCATTACTCGACATCAGTGATCTCGATAACGTTAGCAATAGCACCATTATCTCTGAAAACCCCGACGATCAGAGTACGGTTGCGAATTGTGACTCGTCTGCGACGCAAGTTCAGATCCCTCGTGACAAAATGGAGTTACCTCCTAACTGGAAAAGCATGTGGACCGACGATAAATTAGCCGAAGTTTTTTGTATGGTAGCAACCGGTACACAAGCTACTAAAGACCTTACAGCTAAGACCGACTCTTTAGTTGAAAAATCAACGACCTCACTCAAACAGTTGAGCAGCAGAGCAAAGATATCGCGGCTCTAGATAAGGATAATGAGGACCTGCGTGTCGAAGTCAACGACTTAAAACAACGTTTGTCGAGAGGGCTAGGTAATCCCGAAATAAAAGTAAGCGGTGTACCGCGGACGTGTCAGCTTTCTCTGCACGATCTTACTCAAGCTATCTTAAACAAGCTCAATCTAGCCGGTGATCTAGCCGGTGACACGACATCTTTGATCTGCGCGAATTGAAAATCAACCTGCTGCTGCTTCAGGAGCATCTAGGGCCCGTTCGACGGGTTTGAGCCAAACATTCTCATTCGTTATCCAATTTAGGATAGCCTGCGTGCGTGACAAGGGGCTAAAAGCTAAGCGAGCGTTTGGAGTGTTGAAGTTCGGCGATGTTTATTTGAACGGTGGCGATTCGCCTATCGAATTTTATGAAATGTTGTCGCCTTATGTAGATAGCCTGCGCCTAACTGCTAAGTCTCGTGCCCGTGAAAAGGGTTACAAATATGTATGGACCTGCGATGATAATGTTCTTGTACGCAAGAACGACACGTCGGATATTATCAATATCGTTACTAGCGGCGATCTTGAGCTTTTGTCTTGACAGTTAGCGCGTCCCTCTGTCAACACCAGCGATTCTAGCCAACTTGTAAACAAAAACGAGCCTTCCATACGCATACATGGGCTGTTACGGATTGCTCATATCAACGCAAACTCAATTAAAGGGCATTTAAAACTCTCACGTGGAATAGCCACATCTCGCAGGTATACTCTAGATCACGTTACTCCTCTACTGCCTCTGTTACAAAGGATATAGCCTACCAAGCAGCTTAAAAGCACAATTAGTAAGTTCCCTGGTCCTACCGCACTTTGATTATGCCTGCTTAGTCTTAATCGATCTTCCTGATTATTTAGCTACAAAGCTTCAGCGACTATGCAATACAGCGATACGCTATATTTTTCAATTAAAGAGAGACGCAGCGCTCAAGCCCTATTATGATCGGTTAAAGTGGCTATCACTTGATCAGAGAAGGGACTATTATTTGGGCCAAATGCTGTACAAATTATTCACCCGTAGTCGCCCGGGTTACCTAGCTGATCTTTTTCCTGCCCCTAATGAGGAATTACGGCGATCGGCCAGAGCAAGCCCTTCATCCTTTAAGATCCCAAAAGCTACTATTGAGATGTACCGTCGAACATTCTCAATTAAAGGTATGTACTTTTGGGACGCGATACCGAATAAAATTCGGCTTAGCCCTTCGCTTAATATTTTTAAGGATAGATTACTTGATTATTTACTAAAGCAAGAGCAGACGTATGTTACTTAATCGATCTTTCTCCGTAGTTATCTTTCGCACGCCCACTGCTTATCACAAGTTTGTAGCGAAAACTTTGCGATCTGATCCTAAAATACTCTTTGTAATTGTTGCTCTAAAATATACCGATAAGAGATTTGTAATTATTTTGTTCCTACATCAGCGCAATACTTGTATTCTACGATAAATATACAATTTTAGTGCGAGTCTCAACGACTCGATTATTTTTGTAATATCACTTATAAATTACTATAAATTTTTGTTATATTTTGCACCACGCCCTTCGGCCTTCGGGCCTGGGCATTAATAAATAAGTTATAATCTAATCTAATCTCTCTCTCCCTTACGTGCGTACAACGTGAGTACAACAGTTCCTTCCTTCCGCTTTGCTCGTTTTTCATAGCACTCTTACTGCCGCATGCTGCCTTCAGGCCTATTATTTTGTAGATCGTTGCATGCACTTTTTTGCTATCTTCAACGTGAGATAATAATCACTGGAGGCTGCAACGTCTTCCAACGCTATTTTTCTGCTTCAACATCTTTCGCTGTGCCCTGACGTGCATACTCGCACGACATTTCTTCTCGCTGCACGGCGTCTCTTTTTGCTCAAACTGATCCATATGGAGCCACCCGTTGGATAGACGGAACACCACCAACAACGTCTCCATCATCAATCGCAGGTCAGTCAAATCTCACCTTTCTTGATTATCACTCTATCTGGCTTTGAGACTATCAAGTCTCTAGCTCTGACGATAACTTATCACCTGCTACTATCCTGCAACATTCTCTATGTTATCGACTGCCAGTAAGTTGTCGACAGAGCCACAATATCATCGAAAATGAGCGGAATTGGTGAGAAGAACGCCGAATCGCTCGTTATGTGTGCTCACTGCAGAAAAACAACTAGAAGGAAAATGAAGACTTGTGAGTTGTGTGACCAGCATTTCCTCACCAGATATGTCACCCTCAGGTCTATAATGGTGAGGGTGGCTGCTACACTCGCCTGTACTACTTGTACGGAAGAGTACGTCACCAGCACGCCCAAGACCACGCAGACGAGGACAAAATCAGCGGCAGTAGCAGCAGCAGCGGCAAATACATCTGATAAAGGCACGCCTGCAACGGGTGTGCATAAAAAGAATAAATCGGCGCTCGCATCTCTTGCAGGCTCCAGGACTTAATCGCCTGCGAGTACACAGACAACGTCCATCGAGACGTTTCTTAAGGACATCTTCGCGGCACTGGATGACATCTTCGCGGCACTGGATGACATCTGTATATATATATATATATATATATATATATATATATGTATATATATATATACTTCGTCGGTGTTAAGATAACATATTTTGTCAGCATGTCTTGAGCCGACAGAATGTATCTGTTACCTCGTTTCGTACGCTCTAACGGGCCGTAGAAGTCTAATGCGATTTTGTCTGTTGCTAATAAGTAGTGGAAGTCTTAACGCCAATAAAAATCATTAGCAAGTTTGTTGTACGTTTTATGCATGCCCCGGTGTCCTCCCATAGCCGCCTCGTGAGATTCTCCTATAATTTTGAGTCTATCGGCGACTGGGGGCATGGGTAATTTATTAATTTATTGTTGTATAGCACTGCGATGACCGCTTGTCCGGCGAACGTGCAGTCGAAAAGATCCACGAAATTGGACCATTCGGTAGGGGTAAGCATTGCTAGATCGTGAATTAACGCGAAGCTGCGTATGCCCTCTTTTAGAACAACATTTCTGAGTGTTTTTAGACATTTGCGGAGGTTTGCTCGCAATGGCCGATCCTCGAAAAATGCTTTTATGTACACTCCGACTAGCTTGACGTCTCCAAATGTCGTTACATTAACTTCACCGTGCTTGTAATGTTCATTAGTCAAGTTGTTCGGGTTTAGATAATGTCGTTCTATCAACGCCTTCTGTATCTCGGTTGATATAAATCCATCAACCGAGATCAGGTACACCAAATTTTTCTTAAAACGGAAAGGGTGTTGTAAGCCTTCAGGTGCACGAAACATGGAGGCTCTTGGTCTTCGGGAATTGCCCAAGGGGGCTTTTCGCGAGGAGGCCTGGCCCTGCCTACAACGAAGCGCTTTAACTTATTATCAGCCAGCGCGGCCTTGACCGCGGCTGTGCTGTCTCTGCCATCATCTGACGGCGCGCAGCCGTTTGGACTCGTGTTGCTGTCGCTTATCAGAGCTGATGAATCATGCAGCTGTTGGTCAGATCCAAGCTGCATTGCGATGCTGCCGGCGCTCGCGCCTGGCCTGTTCTCGTCGGGATTGCGCCTGGCGCTGCTATGGAAAGTAGTGGGGCTGCCTATCGCGAGATGTGAGGCTGCAGGCGTCGTGAATGATTTCGGGTCCCGCGAGCACGGGTCGCTAACCGTATAATCGGTTTCCCGAGCATTTACGAATACCGAAACGTTCCCAATCGGGCATTCGTACGGGCCGCTCATTTATTTTCGCACCTTACAACCAGTTCGTCCTGCGCGCCAGCGGTTTTAGCGCCCGCGGCTTTATTCAAAGGACCGGCTGCAAGCGAAGCTGTTTCTGTTTCTGAGATCGAAACTGAGTGTAACAGAGTACATGATGATGTAGTTCAAGAATTGGTCAGGCATACGTGGAATGTAAATAGTATATTTCGATACAAGTGCGCAAAAGTCTCGTTTCGCTCGGGTGACAAACCTCCCACTCGTGTAGAATCAACTTTTCGCACGTGTATTGAACGTTATTTTTTGAAACAGGGGCGGAAAATGTGCTTGAACGCACGCGGAGCGTGCGTAAAATGAACTTTTACGCACGCTCCGCGTATCTGTATCGAAAAGAAAATCACAGCTGGACGGAAGAACAAGTACAGATTTGGATGGAACAGGATCGGATGGACCACTATTAATTTCGTAGGGTTATCTTAATTATCGAAACATTTTTA